>WNWU01007463.1:0-15393 GCA_012654045.1 Ptyas mucosa | reverse complement strand
TGGAGGGCTCGGGACAGGGGTTGCTCCTCTGTTCTGGTCCTGTTAGACCTCTCAGCGGCTTTTGATACCATCGACCATGGTATCATGCTGCAATGATTGGAGGGGTTGGGAGTGGGGGGCACCATGTTGCAGTGGTTCTCCTCCCTCTCCGACCGTACGCAGTTTGTGTTGCCAGGGGGACAGAGGTCGACCTTGAGGCGCCTTGTTTGTGGGGTGCCGCAAGGGTCGGTCCTCTCCCCCTTCTGTTCAACATTTATGTGAAGCCGCTGGGCGAGATCATCCATGGTTTCGGGGTGAAGTTCCATCAGTACGCTGACGACACTCAGCTGTACATCTCCTCCCCGGACCATCCCAATGATGCCCTTGACGTGATGTCCCGGTGCCTGGAGGCCATGCGGATCTGGATGGGGAGGAACAGGCTTAGACTCAACCCTTCCAAGACTGAGTGGCTGTGGTTCCCAGCGTCCCAGTATAGTCACCTGGTTCCATCACTGATTATTGGGGGCGAGATCTTGGCCCCCTCAGAGAGGGCTCGCAACTTGGGTGTTCTCCTGGATGCACGGCTGTCTTTGGAAGATCATATAACGGCCGTGGCCAGGGGAGCTTTTTATCAGGTTCGCCTGATATGCCAGTTGCATCCCTTTCTGGACCGGGATGCCCTGCGCACCGTCACTCATGCCCTCATCCCGTCCCGTCTGGACTACTGTAACGCTCTCTACATGGGGTTCCCCTTGAAGAGCACTCGGAGGCTCCAACTGGTCCAGAATGTGGCTGCGCGGGTGATTATGGGGGCGACTCGTCGCACCCATGTGACACTTCTCCTGCACAAGCTGCACTGGTTCCCGGTGGTCTTCTGGATGCGATTCAAGGTGTTGGTCACCACCTTTAAAGCGCTTCATGGCTTAGGACCAGGGTATATACGAGACCGCCTTCTGCCATCGACAGCCTCCCACCAGCCAATATGCTCCCACAGAAAGGGGTGCCTCAGGGTGCCGTCGGCCAAACAATGTCGACTGGCAACGCCCAGGGGGAGAGCCTTCTCTGTGGCGGCACCAGCCCTCTGGAATGAGCTGCCCCTAGATGTGCGTATGATCCCCGACCTGCGCACCTTTCACCGCACCCTGAAGACCCTCTTGTTTCAACAAGCCGGGCTGGCCTAATATGAATATGAATTTTAATGGGTTTATGTTAGTTTTTAATTTGTGGGCCAAATTTTTGTATATTTGATTTTAGTGGTTTTTAAATTTTGTAAATTTTATGTGTTTTAATATGGCTGTACACCGCACTGAGTCCTTCGGGAGAAGGGCGGTATAGAAGTCTAATATAAGTTAAGTTAAGTTAAGTTAAGTTAAGTTAAGTTAAGTTAAGTTAAGTTAAGTTAAGTTAAGTTAAGTTAAGTAAAGTAAAGTAAAGTAAAGTAAAGTAAAGTAAAGTAAAGTAAAGCCATCCATGGCCCTGGTGCGCTGCTCATTTACGTGGGCCAGCCTTACTGTTTGAAGGCTGAACGTAGCCTTCAACTGTAGGAAGTTAACACCCATCCCTCTCCTAGAAGAATGAAATATTTTAGGAAATATTAAAAAGGCAGAATATTATATTTCCCTGGATGAGAAATGGAGAAACATGTTTTAAAGACAAAGCAGCTTCCTGCCTCCCCCCACCTTTGTCAATGGACCATCATCTGCAACACAATAGGACCCATCTAGCAACAGAAACTCACTAGCAACAGAAACTCACCACATGGCACCTGGGAAGATTACATCAGCCAGCAAGGCTAGCTAAGACCCCCACCCCCTGGGAGTCTGACAACCAATCAAGATACTCTTCCTGTACCCTAGGAAGTTCAAAGCTCAGAGAGGGCATAAAACCAAGGCACGCTCAGCATCTCGGCCCTTTTCTGTTCAGGAACTCAAACCATGTGATCCTGTCCACCATTAAACCATCTTTCCAAGCAGTCTCCATGTTTCCAGTGTCTTTTTCCCCACTTGGAGTTGAACCCAGAAGGATATTTCTTCTAACAAGACCATGGCAGGGTCCCTACAGGAGACCCCTTTTAAGGATTATGTATTAATAGAAAAACAACTAATTTACCTCTGTTCTTAAACGCTAAAGCTATTGCACATAAAAAACAGGAGCGCTGATCAACTATCAGAGCCATCATTTTGACAGTTTTGCTGTACTGTAGTCTGCAGACACCCCCACGAAATGCAAGCATGGAATAAACTGAGCCTGGTTTGTTCTCAGTCTTATAAGTGGCCACAAACTACTAGCAAAAGTGTCATTTGATCACAAGGCGAGGAATGTTTTCCCTTTTGCATTTGAGCATCCAAGAAGGGACAGGAAAGACAAAGAAAAAGAAGGAAAGAGGGGAAGGAAGAAGAAAGGAGAATGAAGAGGGAAGGAAAAAGAAGGGAAGGAAGGAAGGAATATTATAATGAGAGTGAGGTTCTGAGGTAAATCCTGCCTTAGCACTTGGCCACCAGCAGCCCTGCTGCCTTTTGCCATCCCCTTGTCCCCGCCTCCTGACCTCTCCTGGTGGTCTTCCATCCTATCACTGAGGATGGTTTGGCTACAAAGCTGAGTCTCCTCGTAAGGAGAGGGAGTGGACCTCCCTCTGACCCACACGCTTTGCCCTCCCGTAAACAACCTGGCCAAGGAGAGCAAGCACAGCAGTAGTGGGAGCTGGCCACACCCACCATGGCCAAACCCACACCCACCCCCGGCCATGGCCCCCTGCCCCCCCCCCAGTCAACCACAATCCTGATGCAGCCCTCAATGAAATTGAGTTTGACAGCCCTGTTCTAAAGAAAAATAAAAGATGTGAAAGAGAACTATATGGAAGAATTTATAGACAAATAGGATGAAGAGGTGAAATAAATCCCAGCTGATGTTGAAATATTGGGGAAAAATGTGGAATAGAAAATGGAGATCATAATCAGAGTGGAATTACAAATTATAAACCAAGATTTGAAAAATGACCTGGGCAAGGACTTATTGCTGGATATACAAAAAGGGTTGCTAAAGCCTTGAAGAAATTTTTGAGGAAGGAAAGTTTGAGTGGAGATTTAATCTTACAACAGCAACATGATGAATTAAAGATTAAGATTGTTAAAAGCAAAAGAAAGGAATATAAAGTTCACTTGTTCGATCAGGGTTAAAATAAGGATTATTTCTATAAAACTTTGGAAACCCTTTATGGACTTTTTGTCAACACTTGGACAGAAACTATAATGATTTTTGAATTTGTGAATGGATAAGGTAGGGTATGGGAAGAAGTGAATTGTGTATGTACTGTCATAGGAGGTGGGGAAATATTAATTTGCCTGTACATGTTGCAAGGAAGACTAGGAGTCACTCTTCTCTCTCATCTCCTCTTGTTTCTTCTTTTTCTTTTGCACTTTGTATTACTTTTCTTTCTACTGTCTTATATCTTTCTGATTTCAGTTTGTTTTATCTTTTAGTATTGTAAAACATTTTAATAAGTTTTTTTTAAAAAGAAAGGAATAATTATGCCTTGTCTCCTCATACAGGTACCTCTGCTTAACTCTTCATCCAACTCATTTTTGCATCTTGGGAACAGCTCAAAATAATTCACCCAATTAAGTGCTGCTTTCTTCACATGGTGGTGGCTTCTGCATTAATTTTAGCCAGCAACACTTTGGCTGATGGTGAAGTAGAAGCACTCAGATGTTCAGGACAGTACGGGTAAAGCTCCCTGTCTCCAAAAGCCAGGCACTCCCAGTTTACCCAGTCAATAATTTTTTCACCTTCTCATCCAGAGCCTTGTGATGTTCAAAGAGTGACTTGAGGGCCTTCAACACCTCCACCTCACTGGAGACTCCAGCTGGGGACTCAGCCTGACGCTTCACTACTGTCATGCGAAGTGAACGCTCATGCCGTGATACTAGGCATTCCAGATGTTCTAGCAGCAGCTAAGGAGAAGCAGACAGATAAAGATGAAAGATTGAGGAAGATACAATTCTGGCTGTGTAACTGTCATGGTGGGCTCAGATTTGGAGTCAGAGGAAGGAACCGACAACAAGCAGCCAGCTCCAGAATCAGATCCAGAAGTGCTGACAGAGACGAGCAGCTAGCTCCAGTGCCACCAGACAGAGAAGGCAGAGGAGGTGGGGCAACCTCAGCAGACAAAACTGCCATCGCTTTCTGGCCATTTCCTGAGGCTCTGGCACACACCTCGACTAGGGATCTAGTGGCCGCCTGGGATAGGGCGGCCGCTGGAGCCCTGGATCGGGTCGTGCCTTTGCGGCCTCTGACCCGGCGCCGATCTCACCTAGCTCCTTGGTTCACTGAGGAGCTGAGGGAGATGAAGCACCGGAAAAGACACCTAGAGAGTAGTTGGAGGGCCAGTCTTTCTGAATCCGACCGGACACTGGTAAGATCTCACATTAAGAATTACCTAGTGGCAATAAAAGCAGCAAAACATACATCTTTTGCTGCTCTTATTGTGTCATCAGATAATCGCCTGGCCGCCCTGTTTAGGGTGACCCGCTCCCTGCTCCACCAGGAAGCGCGGGAGGACCCCTTGGAGGGTAGAGCCGAGGATTTTGTTCAATATCTGCATGACAAAATCACTCAGATTCAGGAAGACTTGGACTCCGACTGGGTAGTCTCAGAGGGGATGACTGAGGCAGGTCCTGAGATTGTCACCTGGGATGAGTTTGATCCTGTGACCCCTGACAATGTGGACAGGATTCTGGGTGGACTGAACGCGACCACATGTTTATTGGACCCGTGCCCCTCCTGGTTAGTGCTGGCTTCCCAGGAGGTGACGCGAGGCTGGCTCCAGAGGATTATAAACGCTTCATTGGGTGAGGGTGACTTCACTGCCGCCTTGAAAGAGGCGGTGGTGAGGCCCCTCCTCAAGAAGCCTTCCCTGGACCCGGCAGTGTTGGCTAATTATCGTCCTGTCTCCAACCTTCGCTTTATTGCGAAGGTTGTTGACAGTGTGGTTGCACGACAGTTCCCCCGGTACCTGGACGAAGCGACGTATCTGGATCCGTTCCAGTCGGGCTTCAGGCCTGGGCACAGCAAGGAAACGGCATTGGTCGCGTTGGTTGATGATCTCTGGAGGGCGCGGGACAGGAGTTGTTCCTCTGTCCTGGTCCTATTAGATCTCTCGGCGGCTTTTGATACCATCGACCATGGTATCATGCTGCACCGGTTGGAAGAGTTAGGGGTGGGGGGCAGTATATTACGGTGGTTCTCCTCCTTTCTCTCTGACCGGTTGCAGTCCGTGTTGGCAGGGGGGCAGAGGTCAACCCCGAGGCACCTCATATGTGGAGTGCCACAAGGGTCGGTCCTCTCGCCCCTTCTGTTCAACATTTATGTAAAGCCGCTGGGTGAGATCATCCATGGTTTTGGGGTGAAGTACCATCTGTACGCTGATGACACCCAGCTGTACATCTCCACCCCGGACCACCCCAACGATGCCCTTGAAGTGATGTCCCGGTATCTGGAGGCCGTGCGGATCTGGATGGGGAGGAACAGGCTCAGGCTTAACCCATCCAAGACTGAGTGGCTGTGGTTTCCGATGTCCCAATATAGTCAGCTGACGCTATCGCTGACTATTGGGGACGAATCACTGGCCCCCACGGAGAGAGCTCGCAACTTGGGCGTCCTCCTGGATTCACGGCTGTCTTTAGAAGAGCACTTGACAGCCGTGACCGGGAGGATTTTTCATCAGGTTCGCCTGATTTGCCAGTTGCGTCCCTTTCTGGATTGGGTCTCCTTACACACAGTCACTCATGCCCTCGTCACCTCCCGCCTGGACTACTGTAATGCTCTCTACATGGTGCTCCCCTTGGGGAGCACCCGGAGGCTCCAACTGGCGCAGAGTGCAGCCGCGTGGGTGGTTATGGGAGCAACATGGTGCTCCCACGTGACACCCCTCCTGCGCGAGCTGCACTGGCTCCCGGTGGTCTTCCGGGTGCGCTTCAAGGTCCTGGTTACCACCTTTAGAGCGCTCCATGGCTTAGGACCTGGTTATTTACGGGACCGCGTACTACCACAAACAGCCTCCCACCGGCCGGTACGCTCTCATAGAGAGGGGCTCCTCCGGGTGCCGTCAGCCAAACAATGTCGACTGGCGGCCCCCAGGAGGAGGGCCTTCTCTGTGGGGACACCCACTATCTGGAACGAGCTCCCCCCCAGAGATACGGAGGATCCCGGATCTGCATACTTTCCGCCGTGCTGTTAAGACCCTCCTATTCCAGCAAACCAGCCTGGCCTAACTTTCTCCCCTTTTCTTTCTTTTAAATTTCTTTTAAATTTTCTAATAGCGAAATTTTAATTTGTTTTTAAATTATTGGGATTTTTAACTGTCTCGGGCTCAATTATTTAATTTGGTTTTAATTATGTTTTAACTTCTGTATTTATGTATTTTATCTGTGCCTGTTCACCGCCCTGAGTCCTTCGGGAGTAGGGCGGTATATAAATCTAATTAAATGAAAAATGAAATGAAGGATTACTGCCCCCCCCAAAGCAAGAGCTTGGCAGGCTGCAAAGAGGGTAGAGCATAGGTGCTCTGTGAGATTGCTTGCATGGAAGGAGACTGCTTGTATTAAAATGGAACGGCAAGCACAAGCTCTCCATTAACAACAACCACCCATTAACTCCCACTCTGTGCTTGTGACTAGTGAACCTCGCAACCCCAACATTGAACCTGGACCAACTGACAAATCTGCTACAAGCTCTGACCCTCAGGCTCTGCCTGACTACCCTCCTACATGCTACTTTAATTTGAAACTCTTGTAAGCCAAATTTGCTGAACTTTGGGGGAACTTGTCTCTATACTGCAAGTGCATGTGTTTGCAAGCCTTGTTTACTAAAGAGAACAAAACCACTGCTTTGTTTATTTGTGTCATGGGATAGGACAGTAACTGGAATAAGAGCAAATGCTAAAATTATCAGAGCTGCAGGACACTGCACATAACATTTATTTGCAGAAATAATCTCTTCTTCCCTCTTTTCAAACAGCCACTTCCATAAGTACATAATTCAGGGCCAGGATGGTGGCATTTTCAAACAGATAAGACAGAAAGGCAGTTTTACTTTCAGATACTGAGGCAGGCTCCACTGAGAAAAAAACAGCTCTTGGAAGCAGAAGGGGGTAAGTCCTTGCACTCTGATGGGAGAGTGGGAGTGGGGAACCAATCAAGATGATTATTTCTTAATGAAAATTAAGAAGCAAACTAATTTAAAATAATGAAAAACTAATAAGTAAAATAAGTAACAGACAATAAATACAGGTATGTAGAGATTCTCAGTCATCCAGGTCATGGTTGTCCCAAAGGTGCTTCTTCAGGAGGCAACTGGACTTTCTTGTCAAACAAGAAAGTCCAGTTGCCTCCTGAAGAAGCATAAAGTAGGAAATGTGGGTCCGGCTAGATGACCACTGAAGGGCCCTCTCTAATAATAATGATGAGGATGAATGCGGGACCTACTAAATGACCACTGGACATCTTTCTAGTATTCATTTCCAAATGTATCCAGTGGATAAGTACAAGAGCCAGCCAAATTCCTCTGTATAAGCAACATTCTGTAAAAAGGGCCTCTCGCTTGTCAGGAGGAGCAATATCTTGGGTGATATACTGTTTGAAGGTTATCAATGTCAAGGATGCCAAAATAAGACAGTGAGTCTCATTCAACAAAGATAATATTGAATACATGGTACGGTAATCTTCAGAACAGTTATGATTGTTTGGCAAGACATGTAAGAACTTCGTAATCAGGAAGATGTCATTTCTTGTAACAAATGTTTTTAGTAATTAAAACGGCCGAGTTCACAGAATCCTTTGTTTGAAATTGTATAAAGACCAGGATCTCACACCCATAAGTTGTTCAGTTTCTTTTAGGTAATCTTACCTACTGAACCTATTATTGCAATAATAAACTCTGATTCTGTTTGCCCTTTGGGATGTTTCTCAATTCCTTCATTCCATAACATTTTTGGCATCCTGGCAGATGGGACTTTGGATTTTGAGAGGCAGAGAATTTTTCTACCTAGAAGTGTTGCCCCGGCAAGAAGCGACATTTTCCCAACGAGGATTCACTAGCCGGCATTCAAACTCCATTGTAGTCAATAGAATCCTTCGGTGAGAGATTGCCATACGCTTGCTGGAGAAGCAGCTCAGCCAAGGACCCACAAAAGGGCAGACCAGACCCAGAAATTTCAACGAGGGGCCAAGAAGCAAGAAAAGCCGGCAGCGTGAGTATATGTAAAAAGGGGAGCCCACCTACTTTGAGGTGGAAGAGGGGGCCTGATCACCCTCCTAGGAGACGAGGCGGCGTCCTAAAGTCTCTTGTTAGGCTGTGTGGGTGGTTAAACCCTTGCGGTTCTCATTGAAGACTGTAGGAACTTCCAGCGTCGTGAGCCAAGGGTAGTGCTTTAGAAATTAGGATGGGAGGGAGTAACAGCTCCCAGCGGACGCCGTTACAATGCCTATTAGCCTACTTTCAACAGGCTTTCAGTGAAACATATGGTGGTCCTCCGTGTAATCCCGACACCTTGAAACACTTTTAATGTAAATGATGCGGGTTCAGCTAGATGACCACTGAAGGACCCTCTTTATTCACAGTATTGTAAGAAAGAAAATGTGCTGGTTTAAGAGAAACGTGTTTGCTGGAAAGTATATTAAAGGCAGTTAAACCCCATTATTGGTAATATATCTTCTGATGAGTCCTAGCTGTCACGGAAGGACAACCATATAGAGAATGTCTGAAAAGGCTCACTGTCATCCACACAAAAGACATGTATGGGGCAAAGAGTTAATTATCACCTAAGGACAGCAGTAAAAACTCCATTAGTACTTACAGAACTTAGGAAAGTGGTCTAGCTGAAAATAATCTTATAAACTAGAAGCTAATGGTTTAGTAATGAGGAAGTGTCCGTTATTTTATAATAAATGTATGTTAGCCATATATGGAATAAATGTATGAGCTCATGTATTTGATACCAAATGTAATTTTACCATATATGGAAAATGTATTAGATCACCGACTCCTTTGTCTTGAAAACATATATAAGCAGTTGTGTCAAATCTCTTGGTTGTTCAGACTTTCAGGTATGAATCTGCTCTGAACCTTGCGCAATAAATCTGTTTCTGGCTGACCCGAAATGTTGTTTGGTCCCATCATTCCATAACACTTTTGTGTTAATGAATGGCCAATCTTGGGCGTAAGATGGCCAGAAGAGGGTTCCTTGGATCCCATAATAATTTCAAAGGTGCATCGGATGATTACACAGGAAGGTAGATGGGAACAGTTCCCGTACATAGACCAATGGAAGAACATTCAAAACGCAAGACCCAAGTGGCTTAGGAAAAGTCAGTTGGAATGTGTAAAAGTGTGTATGATGAAAGAAACATCTAAGATCAGTAAACAAACAAAGCTAAGGTTTTGAGCCTGGAAGAGGAAGAAAAAATAAACCGTCCTCCTCCCTACGCTCCCCCTCCTTCTATAGCCCCAAGACAAATTCCTTACCCAACGCTCTCAGTGAATACAACACCAAGTTCTATTCAGCCACTGAGAAAACATTTGCAACTTAAAAGGGAGGTTAAGTCCGAGGGAGAAGAGGAAGACACGGAACAAGAAAAACCTGTCAGCTCCCGTACTCGAAGCCAGACAAATCTTAAGAAGGCAGAAACTCTGGCCCCTTTAAGGGAGGTTTTAGACAGATCTGCTTAATTGGAAACAGCAATAGATCCCTGTTACATGTATGGTTTATCACTCAAAGTGCCATGGATATCAAGAGAAACTTGCAGAAACCAGAGAACTCTGAAAGAACTAAGAAGAAAGAATTGTTTATTGTTCTTCCCACCTGGGCTTTAGCAGGTAATTGAAATTATTATGTAAAACCTGTCTAAATGGGAACACTCCTATAATTTGACTTGATCAATTTGGTGTGATTTGTTACAAAATTCCTGGATATGCATCTATAATAATAGCATGTAGAATTGATTGTGATATGTCTGGTCAGCCTGCAAATTAAGTGAACATCTTGGTTTGAAGCTCTGAGAAACGGAAAGTAGTTTGGGCCCACAATCATATTTATGATTTAAACTGCTCTCTGAGTTTTCCCACTGCTTTAAGACTAAGCTATAGGTTGCCCAAGGAACTAAAAATTAAAACCAAAACAAAAAAAAGGAAACAAAACAAAACAAAAACAACGTCCACAGGTCTGGAAATGTTTAATGGTATGTGTGTATGTATGTAATCATTTCCAAACCTGCAGGGAGGTTCTTTACAATAGAAATCTTCTAATAACAGTACACCAAAGGTTATTTAGATGATTGGTTTTCATGAAGGAAGCAGTGAATAAAATTTTTGTATGTGAAATTAGTTTTTAGAAACAGTCTGATTGCAGTACAAATGTGAATGTGCATGTGTGAGCTGTCCGGACTGTGATCTGTGAATGCTTGTGTGTTGCGCATGTGGAATGAGGTTAGAGAGATAAATGCAGAGGATTGTTTTGTTTAAAGGATTCTATGTAGTTTAAACATTTTTTCTCCCTGTATTTCCCTTCCCCCCATCATTCTTTTACACACGGGAAACCCCCCCCTCCCTTTGGAGGAGAGAAGGGGGGGGAAGAGAGGCTTGTGTGTTCTTTTAAACCATTTTTTTCTCTCTCTGCTGAGAGTAAGGCGGGGCAATGGGTGATCTGCAAATCCTCTCACTGTTTCGGCCTCTTTTTCATCTGCATATAAAAGCTATGCAGATATATTTTCTTTTCTGCTCTAAATAAAATTTTGATTTTATTTTTTCTGCAAATTTTTGAGGTTTATAATATTTAATTAAACCTATATAAAAGAAATGATTTTGAAAGATTTTCTGAATCTGGCTTGCATTTTACTAAAGGCAGAGAATTGACACTAAAGTTTGATCCAAAGATATTTCAGAGCATTGATCCAAAATACTTTGTTTGTTTTATTTTTGAAGGTTTTTTTGTACTCCTTTCTGTCTATGTCTGCCTGCATCTGCATGCTTAGCAGTCAAGGTGCTCTATTCTATGGCATATTTTTTGTTTGCTTGTTTGTTTGTTTTGTTTGTAAGCAGCATAAGTTGTTGCCTTTTAGGACTTGTTACAGAGATGGGTTAGCAATTATGATATGTAGAAAGAGAGATCAAATACTTAGGACATTTGATTAATGACAGCAGTAATATTATTGTGTTGGCGTAGTTATATTATAGCCTAGGGTTACACTTGATTTAATGGATGTTCCTTTAGAAGAAGGAGCTAATTTGTTTATAGATTGAATGTTTAGTGTTAAGGGAGAAAGGAAGTTTTATTGGAAGCCAGAAAGTTGTCTTTAAGTTGGTCTGCACAGACTTGTACTGACTTGGACGCCAGGATGGCAGTGTTAGGAGGAATTGAATGTTTAATGTTATAAGAAGCAGGAGTTAGAGAAGGTGGAACTGATAGAACGGAGAAGGTATGTGATTTGTTTTTGGATCATAGGGAACCTTCGGATGGCGAAGGAAGAAAGGAATGTGTGGGTGGAACCAAGTGATAATGGGTAAAAGAAGTGGTGGTGCGGGCAGGGTAGACAGAGTGAAAGACTGCCCAATCCAAAGAAGGGAAGTGTAAGTGTACAATATGATGGCGGAAGATGAAAGTCAGTATTGGTGATGTTGGGTGATTAGTTTTTGGGTTCCGCAGACAGCCCTTGATAAATTTGGTAGTGGGACTTAAAGAAGAGGAAGTGGTGTTTTTTAATTGACAGAGATCAGATTACATGGACAAAGTATTAGAATACACTTAATTAATGACGGGAGTAGGAAAATCACTCTTGATAGAATAGAAGGGGTTGCATCTCAGCCTCTACCTTAAAAGAAGCAAGAACTAAGGAAATTCTTAGGTTTGGTTGGATACTGCAGATTCTGGATTGATGGGTATGCTGATCTTACCAAACCCCTATATGCAAAATTAATTGAATCTTCCCCTTGGAGTTTGAAATGGGAGGAACACGAAAGAGGAAGCCTTGTCAATTTGAAACAAGCTTTAACCAAGGCTCCTGTATTAAGTTTGCCAAATTTGGAACAGCCATTCCATCTCTTTGTGAACACAGAGAATGGAATCGCATGAGGGGCATTGCCTCAGTATTGGGCAGGACAAAAGAAGTCTGTGGCATTTCTGTCATATGCTGGTCCAAGTAAGTAAGAAATTGACATTTGGGGGAGCCCTTATTGTGAGCACCCCATCTACAATATTAAACAATTTTAATGCAGCACACAGACTTGATTTTCACTACTGATCACAATTTGAATCTAACATCGTTCTTAGCCAATACCAGATCAATTGATCAGTATGGATTAGAACATTGTTGTGCTGAAGTAATTGATTTACAAACAAAAATAAGACCTGATTTTGAGGAACACCCCCCTGGAGGAAGGAGAAGCAATTTTTTATGCTATTTTACATGGACACACTAAAGAGATCATTGGAAGCAATTATTACCAAACTCTGCTTAGAAGCCCATTTGCCATGGCTTCATGTATTTTTTTCCCTATGGCCTTGTACATTTTTAGAACTACCTCACGAACTAAATACCAGTTGTCTCCTTTGAACTTTTATATGGAACACCCCCGGCTTTGTTCAAATACCATTTTCAACGTTGGCCTGACTTAGCTCAAAAAGGAGGAGTTGAAGCTAGAAGATTGCTTTTGCACTTACAACAACACAACAATCATGTTAATCAATTAAGGCATTATATGCAAGAGTACAGACCATCCCCTATTACTACTGCAGGCCATGATTACAAACCAGGTGATAGAGTGTGGGTCACACATTGGACGGATGAACCTTTAAAACCTAGATGGAAAGGACCGTATACTGTTGTGATGTGTTCACCTCTTGCAGTTAAGATTTTGGAAGGAAAATCTTGGATCCATTGGACGAAACTGAAGCCAACGAACCAGAGTGATCCAGTGACGTATCAGGTGACCAGGATGGAGAAACCTTTGATGTTGCAGTTCAAGAAAAATACACCCTACTGAGTTCAACCGGATGAACTCTCTACGTACGGTGGTGATCATCAGCCTTGCTGATCCACTTCGGAAGCTGGTTCTCCACGCACGGTGGAAGCTTCGTAAGGATGACTACAGCCTTCACATTGTAGATATACATCTTATTAGCTGTAATATAAGACGTTCTTAGACATACTAATGTTAGAGGAAGATTGGGTGTGGGGACTCTGGGCAGCTGCTATCCTAGCCCTTTCTGTGGGAAGTCTAGGACTGAGGTTGATACTGCTCTTTCCCAAGTTACACATATCCCTAACCCTCTTCCTGACGTGATGAGTTTGTGAGATAAGGGTGCTGTGATATTAAGGCCCTCTGTGTGTGTGTGTGTGTGTGTTGAAAGGAAGTGATTATTTCTTTATGGCTTTGGACATTGTTTGCAGTAGGACTCTCAGGTGACCACATAATGAACATTGATTCCCTACGTAGTGACACTTTAGGTCAAGTACGCTCCCGTCAAAAACGCATTGTCTATGCACAGGGTCGTTACTTTAGACCTAAGCCAACTCCACAACCTAAGGTTCCTTCCTTGACATTCCCAGCAGAGGGGGGAATAGATAAGGAAAATGGAGCCTTGCAACAATTACACAAAGGAGATTACATACCCTGCATCTTATCATGCTACTCCTGTCAAACCACAACTCTGGGTTAGAAAAAAGGCTACAACTCTCCTTGAAAGGGATAGTAGAAATAAAATACCCGTCTCACCAATACAAGAAGATTTTTATGAGGCATTCAAAAGATTGAAAAAAAGTCGCCTTCCTATCACAGGCCCAATTGCTACAGGTGTAGACCTCATAGGGACACCTTACTTGTGTGTAAAGAGACATCAGAAACTTGGTAGGCCTGTAGGATCCCTGACAGAAGAACAATGTCAGTCAGAAATATATTTTGGCCCTAAGATTAACTTTATGGATGTAAAAAATTAACAAAAGGTATTTTTCCCTCTGCCCACCACATATTTCAACAAAAGGTCACTTTCTCAACACCACCAGCAATGACCTTTAGGAAGGAAAAGTGGGGAGGATGGAATCTGTCCTTTGAAAGCTGTCCAAGCCCATTTCAGCCCCCACGATTTCCTGTCTGGTTCAACTTAAAGTCCAAATTAGGTTTATGTATCCTTTTTCCACCAGGAAACACTACCTCTCGATATGTTTTTGAAGGACCAATCCTCAGAGACAAACAAAAGGACCCTTCACTAGAAGTCCCATTGCAACCTTTGGCAGGAATGTTTGTGGCAGGGACTTTGGGGGTCTGGACTAATGAAAACAACCATAGGCTCCATGCTTTCTCCATGAACATAGGAGTATGCGTGGCGGAGAAGGGAGTGTTCTTTTTGTGTGGTAAAGATGCATATTTGTGTTTGCCAACAAATTGGACAGGTACATGTACTTTGGCTCACCTTTTTCCTAAAGTAGGTGTTGCCAGTGGAGAACATTCTATTCCTGTTCCCCTTATGGGACATGTTCAGAAGAGGGTCCCCATACTCATTCCATTGTTAGTGCTTATAGGGATGGGAACTGCTGTTGGGACAGGGGTAGCAGGACTAACACACTCAGTAGTACAGTTTCAGCAAATATCGGAGGAGCTTCAAGGAAGTCTGAATCGAATTGCTGGAACTTTGATTGAGGTCCAAAATCAAACAGATTCCTTAGCAGCTGTGGTTCTACAAAACCAACATGCTTTAGATCTCCTGACGGCTGCAAAAGGTGGAACATGTGTATTTTTGGGAGAATACTGTTGTTTCTATATGAACAAGTCAGGTGTGGTCAGGGAAGGTGCTAAGGAATTGCAGGATAGGGCATCCAAGATAGGTCAGAGGTTACAAACAACTGACCTGTGGTTTTCTTGGGTGCCTGGATCCAGACAGATTAAACAAATGATATTCTTGTTTATATGTGTGATAGCTGGTCTCACTTTTATTCCATGTGTAATCCCAATACTCAGACAACTATCTATAAGAGCTGTAAAGGAGATACAACTCGGTAAAGAACTAGCTTTGACAAAACATTTTCTTAATCTACTTGGTCCCTATCCTGTGGACGGACATGAAGATTCTGAGGCAGACCCATATGGGGATATGGGACCAATAGACAGATGGAGAGAATCTCCTTAAGAATCAAGAGAGTTAAAACACTTATGCCTTACCTATCGTTGCCTTTCTTACTTATATATTTTGTTAGTACCTTATGTATGGTAGATTTGTTGATTGGAACTTTGTATACTCAGTAGTACCTTAATAATAGAATAGTGGAAGTTTCTGCATAGAAAAACTTCCAGAGGGGGGAATAAAGTAGGAAATGCGGGTCCAGCTAGATGACCACTGAAGGGCCCTCTCTAATAATAATGATGAGGATG
>WNWU01007460.1:0-19750 GCA_012654045.1 Ptyas mucosa | reverse complement strand
GTGAGCCACACCCCTTTTTTTATCCTCCCTGTAAAAGGTACAATGTTTCTTTTTTCTTTTTTCGTAGGCTTCGTATGCTTTTCTATCTAGCCAGGTTTTACCTACGTAAGTTATGTTGTTCTGCAGTATGTATATATATATACACACACACACACACACATATATATGGATTAAATAATTATTTTAATTAACTTATTCAAATGTTACTATTCACTTAAAGTTCTATTATTAATTAATTCCTAAACAACCCTCTATGCAATTAAGTAAATATCAATTATTCGATTATTCAAAATTACACAATCACAAAGAAATTAATCACGGTTTGCACTTATTAGAGAAATTAATCAGGTATAAATATAAAGTTATTTTACTGTTGGTATATAGTTCTTTTTTGCTCTTACGTGTAAAAGTTCTTGTGGCAAACTTCTTATATCATATAGTCTTTAATGTCTCTGTCTCTCAGACTTCCCAAATTACCAAAAGCCTGCAGCCCAAGTTTAGTCACTTTAATAGGGTCGTTCACTTTTGTTAATCAGTTAATTAACATATTAGTTCCTCCATTATTGTCTTAAATCACCACTTTTCCGCTTGCCTTTCTACTGCGCCACTTTCGTTCACTCTCACCACTTCAATGGCGCCGCCGCTCTCACTTTCACTCTCGCTGTTTCTTTATCTTCCTGTTGCTTTCTTTCTGGATACTTTCATCTATCCCTCTGTAGTTCCTTATTTAAGTCCAAAGACCTTTCTTCTCTATTCCGTTGAAATCCGAGATCTGGTCTCACTCAGCAGGGTATAGGTTCTGTTGAAGTTTCTTGTTCCAAGCAGTCTCTCTCTTTTTCACACAGTCACCGCCTGTCAGTCTTTCACCCTTGTCATCTCTCGTCGCCGCTCTCCACCTTCTTTGGGCTCTCAAATTCTCTGCTTTCCGCTTTCTGGCACACTTTGTTGCAGTGCTTTACTCACTCGCTTTTGTCTCGATCAGCTTCAATTTAAACTGGATACAGTTGCAATTCTTTGGTTTGATGTTCGCCTCCCTGCTGTGCGGTTTCAATGCTTCAGGCCAGTAGCGGCTTCCTGGGTGGGAATTTTGGACTTTCAAGAGCTTCTGTTCTCTAGGTCCAGGTATGCTGATGTCACCACTGGAAGTCTACCCTTTCAGTAAATTAATTACCTCTTAGATTTTTTTCTCTGTCGGATTCGTTATAAAAGCTTGTTCTTTTTTCTTTATTTCATCTTCCAATAGCTTTCTTTTTTCCCCTTGCGTCTTTCTAAATTTATTATTCAAATAGATCAAAATACCTCGCATATATGCCTTACTTGCATCCCACACCATTTCCATAGGGGTACCCTTTTGCATGTTTATAACAAAAAATTATTTCATAAACCTCTTACACTCTTTTACATTTTCCTCATATCTAAACAAATTTTCATTTAACCTCCAAGACCTCTTGGGTCCCCCTCCATACTCCAATTCCACCCAAACTGGACTGTGATCTGTTAGTGTTCTTGAACAAATCTTCGTATTCTTCACCCTAGGAGAAAGATCATTAGTAGTTAAAATAAAATCAATCCTTGAAAAGGATTGGTGTCTGTCTGAAAAAAAAGTAAAATCTTTTTCTGCTGGGTTTCTTTCGCACCAAATATCTTTCAACTCCCAATCTTCCATCATCTCGAAAAAAGATTTTGGCAATCTTGCTCTCGTTAAAAGATTTTGTTTAGGTCCTTTCTTGTCTTTTTTAATATCTAGAACTCCATTCCAATCCCCAAATAAAATACATGATTTGTAATTCCATTGTATCAACTTTGAATGTAAAAGTTTATAAAAATCTTGCTTTTGTTGATTCGGTGCATAAATTCCAATTAAAAGTAATTTTTCTCCTTTTACTATAAGTTCAATTGCTAAAAATCTTCCTTGGTCATCTGCTTCAATTAATTTTGCAATTAAGTCTTTTTTCAAATATATAACTATGCCATTTTTGTTCTCTGCTGCTGCAACGTAATGTACACCTAATCTTGTATTTATTAAATATTTATTAAATATTCTAATATGAGTCTCTTGTAGACAAATTACATCATTTTAAAATTGTTTAAGATAATGAAATATTTTCCTCCTTTTCTGCGATGAATTCAAACCATTGACATTCCAGGTCAGGAACCTAGTTCCCATCTTTAAACCTCCAAAGCTTTTGGAGCATTTCCTGGTAGTCTTGCTTCATTTGACCTTTAGGTCTGGCTCCTCCTGCAGCTTCTGTTTTAGTAGTCTATCCCTCTGTAGTTCCTTCTTTAAGTCCAAAGACCTTTCTTGTCTATTCCGTTTAAATCCGAGATCTGGTCTCACTCAGCAAGATATGGGTTCTATTGAAGTTTCTCGTTCCAAGCAGTCTCTGTCTTTTTCGCACAGTCACTGCCTGTCAGTCTTTCGCCCTTGTTGTCTCTCGTCGCTGCTCTCCATCTTCTTTGGGCTCAAATTCTCTGCTTTCTGCTTTCTGGCACACTTTGTTGCAGTGCTTTACTCACTCGCTTTCATCTCAATTGGCTTCAATTTAAACTGGATACAGTTGCGATTCTTTGGTTTAATCTTCGCCTCCCTGCTGTGTGGTTTCAACACTTCGGGCCAGCCAAAGTGGCTGGTTTTTTCCCGTCCGGAATTAGGGGGTTTCTCCTGAACCTTCGGGGTGGTTGCCTTCCCCCCCCCGAGGTCCTTGAAGGTTCCCCCTTATTCTATTGATCTCTCCAAGATCAATAGCACCTGTAGCGGTTTCCTGGGTGGGAATTTTGGACTTTCAAGAGCGGAGCCTCCGTTCTCTAGGTCCAGGTGCGCTGATGTCACCACCGGAAGTTCCTGAAGTCCACAAATCTTAAAGTTGGCAAGTTTGGAGACCCTTAGCTAGGGAATCCTACATGATCAATTCACAAGGGTGAATTGTGGTTGCTAGTACCTTGATAATAAGTTAGGTTGTCCCTACTAGTTTTGAAGTTCTGGAAAATTTCTTGAACTTTACCCTATTGTTGCTCTTTTACTTTTATTTTTCTCTGTCACTCATGATATGAATACATAGAATGTCTTTTCCTCCTATTTCCTTGTTAACATTGGTATTATCCGAACTGCAAATAAAGAACGGTATATTTTAATTTATAGCAAGATAGTATAATTTCTTTGTAAAGGGCATTTTCTACCCAGAAGAGTTTTCTATGCAGAAGAAAGCTCTAAAAAGCAAGTCCTGTAATTCAAATATAGATAATCTAATATTCTCCAGATGTTATAACAATATCTTAATAGGAGATGGTTAGTCATATTAACTGGGATTGATAAGTGTGTTGCCTTCACTTCACAAAATACTTTACAAGAGAAAGTATTTTTCATCTTTAGTCTTGCTCAGTGGTGGAAACTAAATTATTAAAGTTTCTCCCAACCAGAGGTGGTACTCAGTTGGTTCAGACCAGTTCCAGAAAACCAGTAGCGGAAATTTTGAGAAGTTCGGAGAACCAGCAAATATCACCTCTGGCTGGCCCTGCCCCTGCCGGCCCACTTGGCAGCTTGCCAGTTGCCCTAGCCTGCCTGTTTGCCGCTTACCCCGCCCACCCTCTCACTCCATGCCACCAACCCACTCTCTCACCCCACCCCACTCAGTCACTCCTCATCACACCTCCCTGGCATACCACACTGTATGGCTCCTCGATTGTTTTGACCACACAGTCTTTGCGGCTTGCCTGCCTTCCCACATGGGGCCCAACTGAGCAGCCCTGATCTGCCTTTCTGGGTAAGTAAGCCTGTGAGTCATGGCCTAGTTAGCTACCCCCCCATGCCCATGCTCATGCCCATGCTCATGCCCATCTCCATGCCCATGCCCATGCCCATGCCCATGCCCATGCCCATCCCCATGCCCATCCCCATCCCCATCCCCATCCTCCATCGTGCCTGGCTTGCTTCGCCACTGCAGCTCCATCCCACACAGTGCTGCAGTTTAGCTAGCTGCCCACCACTGTCCCGGAGTTGCCTGCATTGTTTTGCTGCTGCGGCTCCATCATACATGGCACTGCAGCCTAGCATGTTGCCCCCCCACCGTCCCCAGCCTCCAGATTGCCTGGCTTGCTTCGCCGCTGGGGCTCCATGTCACACAGGCCGTGGCACTTATGGCCTAGCTAGTTGACCCCACAATCCCTAGAGCTTGCTGTGCCATTCTCTAGGCTGGTTTGGGAATGCAACATTCCCCTGCCCTGGCCTTGCCCTGGGTCTCTGCCCGCATGCCGCTCCCCCTCTGGCCTCAGACTATGGTCTCCCGGGCTGAAGCAATTTTTTTTGCCTGCCACACTAGGTTGAAGGGCCGCAGGGGTGGGCCCAGGAGGGCCGAAGCTGTTTGGGAATGGACTGGATGGTTCTTATATGTAAGAAGTCCCATCCTGAAAGCGCTGCAGCAGAGATCTTGCAGGCACTTCTTCCATCCCTTACCGAGCTTCGGTCACTTTCAAAGTGCTCTCTGGGTTGGCAGCTGCTTCTCTCCACTGCTGCTCTTGCTGGGAGAGCATCTTGTGCAATTTAGCAGCTGTGAGCCACCGCTTTCCTCTAAGTCCCATCCGGAAAGTGCTGCGGCACAGAGAAACTGCAGCCATGTTGAATGTTATTTCTCTAAGTCACAACGCTTTCTGGATGGGACTTAGAGGAAAGCTGTGGATCACAGCTGCTAAATTGCACAAGACGGTTTCCTAGCAGTGTGGAGAGAAGCAGCTGCTGCCCTGGAGAGCAGAGATGGAGAGGAGCAGGTCCTGAAAGGTTGCTTCGTTGAGCCTTGCCATGTGGCAGATTGCATGGATAAGCACATGCATGGAAGCCATCCGTACACACATGTGCAGAAGCTACACACACATGCGTGGAAGCCGTCCACATGCGCATGTGTGCACGCTCACATTTTTGGCGAACCGGTGGTGAAATTATTTGAAACCCACCACTGCTCCCAACAATACAACTATGCATAGACTTAAATGACTGCCCTCTTTTATCTTTTTTCATTCTGTTAATGGTACAAATTTTGGTCTGAGGGCCCATGATGGTAGGGTAGGCAATCTTTGTTGATTATAAAACAATTGGGGGGGGGGATTCTCTATCCAGGAAGAACTTTTTTCTTACTCTGTAAGCTTTTTCATCGTAGCAGTTTCTAAAACAGTGAACAAGTAGATGAATTACTGAATTATTCTATTCTGGTGACAGGGAACTTCAAAATTTATCCTTCCATTCATTTGTTCAGTGGAGGAATCCCATGGGACCATAGGGCCTATATCTTAAGGCCCTGGCTTAGGGCCAGGGTACTTACGAGACCGCCTGCTGCTACCGATAACCTCCCACCGGCCAATACGCTCTCACAGAGAGGGCCTCCTCAGGGTGCCGTCAGTCAAGCAATGTCGGCTGGCGGCCCCCAGGCGGAGAGCCTTCTCTGTGGGGGCACCCGCCCTATGGAATGAGCTACCTCCTGGAATAAGACTGATCCCGGACCTTCGTACCTTCCGCAAAGCCTTGAAGACTTACTTATTCCAGCAAGCCGGCCTAGCTTAAATGGGTTTAAATCGGGATTTTGAATTTTATAGACTTGGGGTTTTAAATTGGGAGGCCGATCGATTTAATATCTTTTAATTTATCTTAATTTTTGTATTGTATGTATTTTAATTCTGGCTGTCCACCGCCCTGAGTCCCTTCTGGGAGAAGGGTGGGATACAAATTAAATTATTATTATTATTATTATTATTATTATTATTATGAAAGAAAAGGAGGAGAAGAGCTAAAAAACTGGGGTGAGGGTCTGTTTCAAAATTTTGTTTTGTAATTCCTCTTGTTAATCAGTTTAGAAGGATGCCAGAAGAGAATCACAAAGGAGAGATGAAGCGATAGTGCCAAAATGCAGAAATGTCATTAATTTGTATTTGTGTGTAATTCTTGATCCCAAATGAAGATCCTCAAGTCTCAGGATCTTCTTGCATTTTTAAATTATGCACTTTTTCTTCTTGCATTAGTTAATTCTTGCATTTTCCCCTTGGTTTCCCCTCCAGAAAAGGAGGAGAAAAAGAAATTATAGCTGTTTGATAGATTTTCATTTGAAAGGATGAACTAAATGTAATAAATATGATTACAGAGACAGATTGGTTCAGTTGGATTGTTTCCTTCTAATTTGGTTTGCTGCATTTTCTACTGATTACTCATTAATCAGTTAGTGAGTATGATTTGCTAACTTTCTTTGTTACTAGAACTAGGGAAACAATAAGTTTTTAAGGGAGAGCAGAGGAGATAAAAATATTGTTAATTCAGAATATAGTAATAGTGTGTTTAATTGGAAATGGGGTCCATTTTTAGAAAGCTGCAATATTGTGTAATTTATAGTAGCTGACAAGATTCAAAGAATGACTTTGATGTATAGAATCTAAACTTGCTAAACTCAAAAAGCCCACAATTTTTGAAATTGGGTGGGCAAAAAATGAGGCACATTTTGCCTCTTTGGGGTCCCTTAAACTTCCTTAAAGTTCATTTGTCCTATTACTTAAGTTACTGCCATTTTATGACTTTTAGATGCTGGCCAAGGCATTCTGAATTTCAGACACTTTTAATAGGCATTATTATTGTTGGTCACATAATCAGCTATATACTGTATGTATATGTATATGTATACATACATACATATATACAGTCAACAATTATCTTCAAATCTCTCTGTTAACCATCTGTTATTTAGCATGGAAAGTCCACAAACGGTTTACAATCTCTTATAAAGCTATCTAATCCATTATCTTTAATCAAAGGAGTTAATTTCACCATCTCTGCTAATTCAGCCAATTTCAAAATCCATTTTTTAACAGTTGGCATCACTTTTTCCAGTGTTTGGAAAGTACAATCCTCATAGCTGTCACCATGTGAAGGAATCACACCCCAAATTGTTTTTCAATTGACTTGTCCATCATACCTAAAATAAAAGCTTCAGGTTTCATTAATATTTGTATCATGAATATTTTTTGAATTGCCATTGTTATATTTATCCAGTATGTTTTCATATATTTACAAGACTATCACAACTGATAAAATGAACCTGGATGTTGACTATATTTCCAGCACTTATTAGAAATTCCTTCATACATTTTTAGTAGTCTATCTCCTGGTGAAATACCAGTGATATATCATTTTATAAAAGTTTTCTTTCAAACTATAATTTAATGTAAATTTTAATCTATTCATCCATACAGTCTCCCATTTATTTAGTAATAAATAACATCGGAACCTGACAATATTGTACTCATTTTTTTGGCCCATTTTACCATACACTCTTTAATGTATTCAACCTCTAGGTTCAATTTAACTAACATTTTATATACTTTAGAAATCAAGTGGTCATCTTCAAAACATAAATTAATGTCCAGTTCAGATTTAGTTCCTGTGAAAACAATTTTTATCAACTTTAATCTTTTCAAAAAATCTATAATAATTAAACCAATCACAAGTAAATCCTTCACTTACTAATTGTTCTCTTGTTCTTTATCTTAAATTCCTCTTTTTAAATTATCAATAAGTCTAATATGTCATCCATTTACATTCCGATATCTTTTCTGTTCTATGTAGTGCTTCATGAGGTGGTAGACAAAGACACATTTTATCAGCTATCTTCTTTTTTTTTTTTTAAGTTTTTATTGGTTAAAAATATACAATATTATAGTTTACAGTATGTTGAATTTTCAATATCTTTATATAAAGATATTTCAATTATTATTTTCTTTTTTTAAGTTCTCACACAACAGACATTATTATCTTAAGTCAAAACAAACAACCAGGTTATATAAAAATTATATAAACAAAAAAAATATTATACGAAATACGATAAAAGAAGAGAGAAAAAGAAAAATGTCAATTAAAAAAAACATTAAACAATAGATTCCCCTCCTTTCTTCATTTCCTGGTTCTGGCTCTTAAAACCATGGTCTGGCCTCCCCCCTCCTCCTGGGCCGCCACAGCTCCGTCTGCCCCCGCTCCTTGATCATCTAATACTTCCCCCTCTTCGGCTCCTGTATCTTCTCCACCTAGGAAGGATTTATGTTGGTCAAAAAAAGCCTTAGCTTCCGTTACATTATTAATTTTCTTCTTACTGTCCTCCCAAAAAATCATCAAGCCCTCCGGAATCAACCACCTAAAACCTACTCCTTTAAGGTACAGCTTATTTGATAAAAAATAATATTTTCTTCTTGATTCTCGTACCTGTCTGGGAATCTGCTTCAGGATGGTGACCTCCTTGCCCCTGTACACCAGCGCCCCCAGTCTTTGTTTTCTCAGTATCTCATCTCTCAGTTCCCTTCTCACAAATTTAATATGAACCTCTCTTGGTAAATTATGTAAAATTGCAAATTGTGAGTTTATTCTATACACCAAATCCACATCCCTTCCAATAGACTCCAAATCTCTTTCTAAAAATTCACCCAGCATTTTAACCATCACTTCTCTCAAATTTTCCTGGTCAAGTTGTTCCACGTTTTGGAACCTGAGAAAATAAGACATCTTATCCAATTGTAAAGTTAACATTGCATTTCCTCTCCCATCTTCCACCTTCTGGAGTGCCCGTACCTCCCCCTCCAGACCCCCCATCTTCTTCTTGTTTTGCTCTGCCAGCTGTTGAACATCATTTAAATCTTTTTTCATAAGTGTCATTTCAGATTTAATTTCAGATAATCCTTTTTGCACATCATCCAACTTGTCCAACTTCTGATCCAATTTCGCCAGCCTTTCCAAAATTTTTTCCATATCAGCTGCTGCTGATTTAGGACCCTTAGCCATCTTACATCAGTAGAAGATGAGAAATCAAAGGGCAAACCTCCAGAGAAGAAAGAGGGATTGACAGTCAGAGTAGTTTTTCAAATATCCACCAGTGGGCGCTCACAGGAGCAACGAGTCCGAAGTATAGAGTAGGTCAAACAGGAAGCCAGAGGAGAATGTTGTCTTCAATCATAAATAAAGAAGCAGGAAGTCAGACTGCCGCCATAGCTCACCGGGAAGAGAGGCCACCAGACCTCTCCAACAAACTCTGCCACAGCCATCCTCCAAGAAAAAGTCAGCAAAGTAAGGGGTTTCACTCCATCTCCTTCCCCCTAGTTCTCTACCACGGCACCTTTCCAGCTACAAGGGGGGGGGAAACTCCAACCCCCCCCTCGCCTCCAGGATGCCTGCTCCACTCTCCAGTCAGTCAGTTCAGTCTGTTGTGCCTTCTTAACTAGCACCGGTCCCCTTAGGCACTGTGGCGCCTCCGCGGCCTCGAAAAAAGCCACCAATCACCTCCCACCCCCTCTGGAGCCTCGGGCGCGTCAGCATCGGCCTCCCGGCCCCTGGAAGTGAGGCAGGGGCCCCTTGGCAAGCCGCCCTCAAACGGCAAATGCCCCAATAATGGGGCGTTTGGCCCAAAGGGCCTCCAGGTGGGGGGGGATCGGACTCTGGGGCCAGAGCTAGCCCGATCAGAGTCTGTCGCCCGCGGAACCGGAAGTCCCAGCTATCTTCTTTATGTTCTTTTATACTTCCACTATACACATGCAATCGATTGCCTAATAACATGAATCCTAAAACCAGGGTTAACTTTTACTTTGTCATACCACAGATAGGAATGCCACCCAAATCTCAAATGAAAAACTTCATGGTCTAACAGCCTTGAAATTTTTTGAAAAAGTTATTCAATCTTTTAACCATACCAAACAACAAACATCATAATATAATCTAAGATCTAGATTAAACCTAGAGCTCCTCCATCTTTAAAATCTTGTAGCAATTTATACTGTATTTAATTCTTGGTTTTTTATTTTGCCAAATAAATTTAGATATATCTTTCTGCCACTGTTTGAAAGTGAAATCTCTAATCAATATCACTACAGTTTGAAATAAAAATAATACTCCACGTAGTACATTCTGAATTTCTTCCAATTAATTTTAAATCTAATTTTTGCCATCTATTTAAATCCAATTTTATCTCCTTCCATATTTTACTGTAATTATTTTTGTAAAGCTTAGAATTTTTCTCAGTAAGAATCACTGAGAAAAAGGCAAGCGCTGTGCCTTTTTCACAACTTTAAAGCTGGTTTTAAATTCCAATTTCTTCCGCTCTTCCACATTTATGTTCTTAGTATTGTCTAAGTATTATCTTTAATTTATTTATTTTTAAATCTGCCATTTCGTCAAACATTTTAATTTTCCTTATAACATATTTAATGTGCTACGTACATACGTACATAGGAATTTACATAACCATCACAGATTGGTTGGAAGTTGCGGTGGGAAAAATGAAATGCTGTCAGTGGCCGGCCAGGAAGCCCAAGTGAGTTTAAAGGCAAGCCGCGGCTGCCACGCCAGCAAATCTGTACTTGTACCAGCTACAAGTACTGAATAAAGATACTGAAAGAGTCCTAGAGTCTGTCTCTTCCTTCCTGCGCTCCAAACTTAACACTGGTGATGAAGGTGGGAACCTAGGAAGACTGAGGTCAAAGGACTGACCATCGCCACGTGGCACTGCGGCCATCACACAGCAAGACATTGCATCAGCCAACCCGACAACCTGTCACAAGCACCCGCCTTTTTTTACCTGAAATCGGAAGAGTGGCACACGTACATGTGCCGTTTTAGAATGTACATGGAGGCGAACAACTACCAGGACCGCCCCGACAATCGTAAGCGAGTGCTATTCCTAACGTACTGTGGGACCAAGGTATTCAAGATGGCCCAGACCCTCATGTCACCGGCCGACATAGAGTCCATCTCATGGATGACCCTGCAGAACACACTGCGTGACCATTATGCACCGGTGGCGACTCCCATAGTCAGCAGGAATGAATTCTAATGCCAGTGCCAGAGAGAAGGAGAAACCATCAATGAGTTCGTGGTCAGCTTAAGAGAAATCACAGCCAAGTGTGAGTTCATCAACTCAGAGGAGATGATGAAAGACCGCATCATCCTCGGAATGAGAGACCTGAACCTCCAAAAGAAGTTACTAGTGAAGAGGGGAGCCACTTTTAAAGATGCTGTGGAGGAAGCCTGAGCCATAGAATCCTCCAATAACTCCACCGCGGATATCTGCAGGAATAGCGGTGTGCACTTTGCCCAGCAAGGAAGCGAGGACCTGGCTGAGGAAACTGAAGACGAGGATGAGGGGGACCTAGGGGAGGTGGTTCATTGAGTCCTCCAAGACAGACGGGTAAGCCCCTGAGACAGTGATCACAAGGTTCCCTGTTGTGCGGGGTACATGGGGTTTCACACTAGAGCGGCATGCAGATTCAAAGAAACCATCTGCAGATGTTGCCAAAGAAGGGGGCATATTGCAGAATCGTACAGAGCCACCCAACCCGTCCCTTCCCAGCCAAGGCCATGAGTGGACACCCGAAGGCTAGGGAAACCGAGGGACAAATGAAGAGACGAAAGATTTCCAGAGTGCAGAGGCATAAACCAGACCACTATGGGACACTCCGACACATGTGATGGAGACAAATTCCATGTAACCATCAACATAGAAGGAAGTGATTGCAACATGGAACTGGACACAGGTTCTTTCTTCACAATCATTTCCTGGGTAACCCTGAAGCAACTCAATCCACATTTCCCAGGAAAAAACTGAGACCACAACAAATCCAGCTGAATGACTATCAGGGCAGTACAATCAGCATCCTGGGGAGAGCAGAGGTCAGAGTCCGATTCAAAGAATTCAACGGACATCTAAAGTTAACCGTAGTTGAAAGAGATCAACCCATGCTGCTGGGGGTAGAGTGGTTCAAACCCCTGGGAGTGAACATCACGGGACTGCACAGGATCCATGGAGGTGAATTGGACAAACTACTGGCCGAATTTCAGGACATGTTCGATGGAAGCCTAGGTAAATATACGGGGAAATCCATATCCTTCAGCCTAGACCCCAGGTAACCCCAGTAAGGCTCAAACATCGACGGGTGCCATTTGCTTTAAGACCCAAGGTAGATGAGCAATTAGATAAGCTAATTGCTCAGGGGATACTTGAGCCAGTAAATCACGCCATGTGGGAGACCCCAATTGTGACCCCAATAAAACCGGATGGATCTATCAGAATATGCGCTGATTACAAGTCCACACTTAATAGGGCACTGCAGCAGAGCGCATATCCGGTTCCAGTGGCGCAACACCTCTTGCATTCACTGGGAAACAGCAAGATTTTCACCAGATTAGATCTTGCCCAGGCATATCAGCAGCTGCCCATGGATGCCACCACAGCGGAAGCCCAGCCCCAACAGGGGAGCATTCAAATGCAACCGACTGCAATTTGGGGTGAGGATGGCCCCTGGATTTTTCCAAAGCATCATGGAACGACTCCTGCAAGGCATTCCGGGAGTCATCCATACTTTGACAATGTACAGAGAGACAATGGAACAGCTCATGAGCCGAGTTAGGGAAACCTTGAGTTTTCAAGAAAAAGGGCTCAAAGTCAAAAAAGAGAAATGTACAATCGGGGCAAAGCAAATCGAGTTCTTGGGCTATTTAATTGATGGCAATGGTGTACACCCCACAGATAGCAAGGTGAGGGCAATCAAAGAAGCACCCAAACCAAAAAACAAAGCAGAACTCCATGAACTCTTAGGGTTATTGAACTTTTACGGAATTTTCTTAAAGCAAAAGATGACCATTGCTGAACCGCTACATAAGCTCCTTGGGGAGACGGCTGCCTGGAAGTGGGAACAATGAGAGGATGGCACATTCCTGGCAGTGAAACAGTTACTATCATCAGACAGCATCCTAATTCAATACACTGAAACCCTCCTGCTGCTACTGACATGCGACACTTTGCCATTTGGAGTAGGAGCAGTCCTCAGCCATCAACTACCTAATGGACAGGAAGCCCCCATTGCCTTCTATTCCAAAATGTTATCCCCCACTGAGAGAAACTTCAGTCAGTTGGACAAAGAAGTGCTTGCCGTGGTGGCTAGGGTCAAGCACTTCCACGAATATCTCTACTGCAGAAGTTTTGAAATAGTCACGGACCACAAACCATTACTAGGCTTGCTAGCAGGGGACAAACAAACCCCAAATTTTATGGCACCCAGGATGACAAGATGGTATCTTCCTCACCGGCTATAACTACAAGCTAATCCATTGGTCCAGAACCAGATTGGAAGTGCAGACAGCCTCAGCAGATGCCCAACGCTGGAATTAGTGGAAGACCCAGCACCAGCAACTAGAGTACTCCTGATCAACGTCAACCCGGCCAGCCCCACCACTTCACATGAAATCGCAGACCAGACCAGAAAGGACATAGTACTTGTCAAAGTTCTGAACTGGGTATTGAGTGGGTGGCCACAGGAAAAGGTAGGGGAGGAATTTTGAACATTCGAAAATAAGAAAATGGCGTTGTCGGCAATGAAGGGATGCTTATTATGGGGGGAGAGAGTAATAGTACCAGAGAGTCTGAAAGGGAAAGTGCTGGAAACACTGCATGTGGGGCACCCAGGGATCATACGCATGAAGGCGTTGGCCTGGAGCTACCTATGGTGGCTACAAATTGATAAGGACATCATGGAATGGGTGGCTACGTGCATACGCTGCCAAGAAACAAGACCAGCACCACCCTGCACTATATCAATGGAGTGGGATACACCCAAGGGGCTGTGGTCAAGGATACATATAGATTTTGCAGGACCCATGGGGGGGACAAACGTTCTTAATTGTAATAGATGCCTACTCGAAGTGGTTGTAAGTGATATTGATGCCCTCCATAACCATGGAGGCGATCATTCGGGTGTTAAGGAGGATGTTTGTGACACATGGGTTACCGGACATGTTAGTATCTGATAATGGGCCCCAGTTGATGGCCAAGGAGATGGAATCATTTTTAGCGGAGCGGGGAATTAGGCATACCCTGGTGGCACCATATTGCCTGACGGGGAATGGGCAGGTGGAACGAATGGTGAGACTCACCAAGGAGACCCTCACTAGGATGGGGCCAGGGAACTGGCAAGAGAAAATTGACAAATTCCTCTTTGCCCAAAATATAAGCCCCAGCTCGGTCACCCAGAGGAGCCCCATGGAAATGCTGATGGGATTGAGATTGCGATCCAGATTGGATCAGTTACACCCAGAGTATCACCCTGACACCCCCCTTCTCTCATCCAAGCCAGAACAGGAGTTTAAGGTGGACGATTTAGTGTTCGCCCATAACTATGTAGGGCAGCCGACATGGGTCAAAGCTAAAGTGATTGCCATTACGGGCCCCAAGTCATATAAGGTAGAATTAGAAGATGGGAAAATATGGAGGAGGCATATAGACCAACTCCGGACTAGGTGGGGAGAGTCTCCATTAAGGTACCAGGAGGGGACGAGAATGGCAGAAACCAAAGAATCACAAGGCCTAGAACCAGGGCCTCTGCCCTGAGGAGCATACATACCCAAAAGAGGAGGTGCCAACAACCATATTAACTCTGTACCATGCCTACCAATAAACCAGCCTGAAGAACCAAACTCAAACCCGAGAGTAATCACTGGGAACTTACCTGAGTCCCATGAGGTCCCCGAGCTGCTCCAAGAGTAGAGATTGGGGAGCTAAGACCAGAATCCATCATGCGCAATGAAGAGTTCCAGGAGGTTCCATCTCAGCTGGTGGGAGCAACAACAGGGCCCACCGCACCGGCTGAAATCCCAGGAATGAATGAGCTGCACAGGCCCAGTAGGACCATTAAGTGCCCCACCAACTACGTGACTCTGTACATATGTAGATCACGGAAGGGCCGAGTTTTCGGCTAGGAGGGGAGGGGTGTTATGTACGTACGTATGTAGGAATTTACATAACTGTCGTGGATTGGTTGGAAGTCACGGCGGGAAAAATGAAATGCTGTCAGTGGCCAGCTGGCAAGCCCAAACGAGTTTAAAAGGCAAGCCTCAGCTGCTGCGCTGGTAGATCTGTACTTGTACCAGCTGAATAAAGATACTGAAGGGGTTGTAGAGTCCGTCTCTTCCTTCCCACACTCCAAACTTAATATAATGCTCTTTAGTGGTCTTTCACAATCAATACCAAATCACTGGCAAATGCATGTAATTTGTAATTATGCACTTTAATTCGTAGTACTTTCGCTCTGTTATCCTGTCTAATATCTCTATTTAACAGTTCTAACACTAGAATAAATAATAAAGGAAATAAAGGACATCCCTGTCTTGTTCCCTTTTGGATTTCACAAGGTTTTGTAAAATCTTTATTCACATGATCCAAGCTTTCTAGAGTGTATAGATGAACTTCAGACCCTGTGTAAAGCCCAATCCAAATTCCATCTTTTCCACTACTTTAAACATAAAGCCAGTTCAATTTGTCAAACATTTTTTCTACATCCAGAAAGATTAATGCAATCTGTTTATTGCTACATTGTTGTAAATATTCAGTTATGTTCAAAATTACTCTTACATTATCTTTTAGTTGTCTTTTAGGTAAGAATCCATACTGGTCTTCATGTATATAGTCCTGTAAAACTTTTTAAAGTCTTTCAGTTAAAATAGATGTAAAGAGTTTGTAATCATTATTAGGAAGAGAAATTGTCCTGTAATTCTTCAAAGAAGTTAAATCTTTGGATATTAAAGAAATGTAGGCATCCTTCCAAGAATCCAGTATAGGGTTCCCTTGTAGAATAGAATTAATTAAATCCTTCATCGAAAAAAGTAGTTGATCTTCAAAAGTTTTATAAAATCCACTGAGTAGGCCATCTGGTCCTGGAGCTTTATCTGTTTTAGCTCTTTTAATTGCTTCTGTGTTTTCAAAAGTTGTTATTGGATTATTCAAACTTTGCTTATAATTTTCTGATAATTTAGGAAGATCTTTAGTTGTTGAATACTCCTCCATAATAATCTAAAAAGATTTCTTGCTGTTTATATAAATTGATATAATAATTCCAAAAAAAGTCTGAATGTTTTTGATAACCATGTAAGTTTTATTCCCCTGTTGGCATTTGTCACTTGAAAGACTGGCAAAAATGTTTAAAGATAAATCAACTAAATGTTGGAAATGCCATCAGACACTGGGAACATATTATCATATGTGGTGGATGTGTGTAGAAGCAAAAAAAATACTGGGCAATAATTTGTATGTGGTTGGAGAAGATGATGCAGTAGCATATTGATTTAAGACCTGAGATATTCCTGTTGATGATTTTACCAGGGAATTATAGTAAAGAAAATGTATATTTGGTTATTCATGTAATAACTGCAGCTAGAATTGTGTTTGCACAGAATTGGAAAGGTCAAGGGATTCCTGCATCTTCACTATCCTTCAGAAATTCTTCCTAGAATGTCAGTGTATCAGTGTGGCATATGTTGAAAGAAAAATCCTGTTTGGTTCCAATCTGGGAGAAAGATGCTGAAAATAAAATGGAGGCAGGCCTCGTGGAAAGGTCTCTGTTTATTTGGTTTTCCAGAATTTTTAGTGACATCAGCATGTTTCTGAGGTGGCTGACAAAAAGGGATTGGGATAAGTGGGCCCTTATACATTTTGGGGAGCTTTGTGATTGAGATGCCTGTTCCTGTGTAAGAATGTGTCCTTTAATATTTTAATGCCTGTTGCCAGATTCCTATGCGGTTACGTAGGGATCATGGCTGGCTCTTCAGGCAAAAGAGAAAATGCAAATCCTGGGTGTTTGTCTGAGATAATTTTGTCAGCTTGTGTGTTGTTTATTTGTAGTCTCTTTGCTTATGAATAGATTGACCCAGCTCTTCAAGCTTCTTTGCTTGTTGTCCTAACCCTAACCATATGGCAAGAAGACTGGAATTGCTTTCTGCCTTTAAGAACATGTTTTCCATTTCTCTTTTGGGGAAATATAATATTCTGCCTCTTTTAATATTCCCAAAATATTTCATTCTTGGGTGGGGGGGCTCCCACACATATTATTATTGTTACTATCATTATCATCATTATTAAATCCACATGTCACTTTTTTACAAATCATATTGAAGTAACAAAAATAATCCAATATAAAGAATTGATACACATAAAGTTACACAATATGTAACAATACAAAACAGCCACAAGAATAAAACAATAACAATGTTAGCAATTATTTAAGAATTATAAACAAAATTTCTAAAGTGGATGCTATTAATTCTCATAATTAAGGTACTGTAGTTCCATACTTTTCCTTCTTCCATTTAAGAAAATTCATTAAATTTATTGTGCCACAAGATGGTAGTATGAATCCACACTATTGCAAACAATTTAGTATAAAATACAGAGGTAATCAGATTTGCATTAGTATTGTAGAGGCTGCCTAACCAAATTATTTGATACAGAAAATGCACACATTTCTATAAAGAAACGGTAATTTTGTTGCAGAAATATTATTCACAAGATTTTCCTATCTTTCGCCTTCATCGGTATTAGTTTCTAGGAAAATGTTAGGTATTAAGACTGATACACTGAGGATCCTGCATTTTGCAATATGATATTTGCAAAATTAATTGCATGGTGTGGCTGTAGAAACAAATTTTAATTATAATATTTTCTGTTTGTGATATAGCCCTATGTATGTCATTTACATGAAAGATTAAGCATTTTCTTAGGCTGTTTCTCATTTTTCCCCTTATACTTTAATAAAATTCCCTCTTATCTTTCATATTTGTAAGCTGAAGGCATTGAATCTTATTTAGCCTTCCATCGTTTAAAATTCATTCTATGCCTCAGTTTATTTTTGCTACCCTTCTATGTCTCATTTACATTTGTGACAGTAATTAAATACACTCAGTACTTAAATGGAATAGAAAAGCACTCCAGTGTTTAGGAAAATATTATTATGGAAACATATCCTGATATATTTTGCTATATTTAAAATTCCACTTTAAGCAAAATTGGCATTCCCCCACCCCCATCATAAAAAAACCTCCCACCCATTCCAAAATACTGTTCTTTACCTTGAAATTTAGAGAAATTCATTGAGTTGTTAAGCTCTTCTATATTCATGATATAGAAAGGCAACATAAAGGAGAAAAACAAAAGCTGCAAAAATATAATATAAGTGGAGCTTGCTGATAGTATTTTTGTACTGGGTTGCACTCAGTACTTAAAAATTCCTTGTAAATTATTGTACTTGTTTATCATTTTATATTTCAGTATTTTTATTACAGTAATTAACCAGAATTAAAAACAAAATACAGTAAAAACAAAACAAGGTAAATATTACAATTGGTGATGGGTTCATTGGTGGATAATGAAAGTATATTTTAAATTATTTTATATTAAATATAAATAATATGATTATTTTATACTATTTGGGTTTTTATGGTTTATTGATTGTTTTTATTTTGTTATTTTATTCTTAGAAGAACTTCCCTCAATGGGAGAATAAAACGCAGCATCCATGTTAATAGATTCCATATGGTATGAAGAAGGATTTGTTAATCCCTGAGGAATGGGCTCCAGAACAAGTCCAAAAGCTTGGAAGATTAAACCTCTGGTCCTCATGACTGACCCAGAATCTTGCAAGGATTTGTTGACCTCCAGGATATACCATGACTGTGAAATAAATGATGATGATGGGATGGGGCAGGGGGGAGGGGATGACATTTTCAAGAAATTCCCATCCATCTTAGCTGGCCTCATACACCCCATTTTAGGCCACAAGAGCAACTTTTGTTGGCACCACCATCAAAACCATCATTTGAATGGGACCAAAAAAGGTATATGTTGAGCCTCTACAAAATGTAGCAGTTGAATCGTGCTCCGACTGTGCTTCAGACACTGCAATTAGATTATCTGGGGTATTTTTTGAACTCAATTACATAGAATCAACTCAATAAAGTAGAATCACCAAGACTGTGCTGATCAGTGATGGGATTCAAAATTTGTTAGTACTGGTTCTTTGGGCATGGCTTGTTGGATATGGCTTGTTGGGCATGGGTTGGTGGTCATATGACTGAGTGGGAGTGGCTAATTTGACGTCACTCATGGCAAGGTGGGGCAGTGCAGGCGGGATGATGTTGCAGAGACAGGACAATTTCTAAGTACCATTCTGAGCCCCTTCCCCTCCACTCTCTTGGGCTGACAAAATAAAAGCACATCTAAAGAGTGCAACTGCCTGCCGAGATGGGGGGAAAAGGAAAAAAGCCCACTTGGTCTGTATAATATGTACTCGCCAGCACAATGAAGAATCTCTCTTCCAGCTTGCTGGTTCAGGCATTGGGAGTCTGAGGAGTAGATTGAATACCTGGACTTGCTGCTGTGCTGCTCCAAGTCTGGCTCTCGCTGCAGCATCCAATTTTCATCCACACTTGTGTGAGGAAGCCAGGGAGTTTAGCGGCAGCATATTGCAATTTGCATGCCTTAACAAGTCCTCTGGTGGCCTCAGCGCACCTTTCCTTTCCATGGAAAATTTTAATCTGTGCACGTGGGGGTGCTGTGGGAATCAGTGCATAGAGTGAGAGGGGAGTGTGGGCTGACTGGGTGGGGAAGGCTGATATTTCCAGTGCCCAGGCTTGGAGCAGTTTTGGAGCTTGTTAAGGAGAACTGCTCCTCTGCCCCAGTCATGCGTTTTCAAGTCTGGGCTGCTTGGAGTGAAAAGCATGCAATATGCGTTTCCATCTGCCATTTTCCAGGCCGTTTTTGGGCCATTTTTGAGCCTGGAAAACAACTGAAAACAGCCAAAGCTGCTGCCTTTTGCTGGTGCAAGCAGCCTCCAGATGCCACTCTTTGCTGGCCAGAACTGAGCTGGCAGCAGTGACTGGAGGCTGCTTGTGCCAGCAAAGAGTGGCCGCTGGAGGCTTCTCGCA
>WNWU01007459.1:0-12764 GCA_012654045.1 Ptyas mucosa | reverse complement strand
ATTAAGTTGGTAATCTTATTTCTTTGGAATCCGTTGGATGTTAGTACGTTAGTGAGAGTGTGTAGTTCGGTTTTTAGGTGTTGTTCATCAGCTAAGCGTTTTGTTCTGGAGATGAGTGTCTTGGCTACGGAGTTGATCTGTGCTGGGTGGTGGTGTGAGAGTGCATGCAGATAGCGGTTTGTGTGAGTTTTCTTCTGGTAGATGATGTGTCCTAGGGAGCCATTGGATTTCTTGCAGACTAAGACATCCAGGAAGGGAAGTTGGTTGTTAGTTTCTGTTTCCATGGTGAACTGTATTTTGGGGTGTAGGCTGTTGAGGTGTATGAGGAAGCTGTCCAGTTTTTCTTTCCCGTGTGGCCAGATTATGAAGGTGTCATCTACATATCTGAGCCAAAGTTTGGGTTTGTGATCAGATTTTTCTAGAGCTTGGGTTTCAAAGTGTTCCATGTAGAGGTTAGCAATGACCGGTGAGAGGGGTGATCCCATGGGTGCTCCTTCTATTTGTTTGTATTTTTGTCCATTATAGATGAAGTATGTGTTGGATAGGCAGTGGTTGGTCAGATCTAGGATGTGCTTGGGGGGGGGGTTGTATTTGTTTTGGATAGCTGTTTTGGATCTTCTGCCAAAAATGCTTTTAAAAGTAAAAAAAAAAGCCTCTGATAATCGCGCAGCTCAGCTGGAATCATCAGAGCCTTTTGAAAGCATATTTTTACAACCTGTTCGCCAAAGATGTTGTAGAAAAAATGGTTTTAAAAGTTTTTTTTTTAAATGGCCATGCCCATCCAGTCATATTACCACCACCACCAAACCCCCCCCAGAACCAGTAGTAACAAATTTTAGATTTCACCACTGAGTTACATATACAGAATTTTTGTCTTCCAACTTCTAACCTTAAAGTGCTCATTACAATTATAATATATTCTTTAAGGTATCAATCTATATTATACTATTTTCCCAATTTATAGTTATTTCTTTATTTTTTCCCATTTGTTGGGGTTCTTCTATATCCACCACATTATCTTTAAAAAATACTATTCTCTCTTTATGATTTTTTTGTCACAAACATATATATAAACATCAGTAACATTTCTTTATACAATATACTTGTTAAGCCCTGGTAAATCACTAATATTTTAATATTATGAATATCACTCAGTGTTCCCTCACATTTTCAATATCTCAATTTTCTATAAACACCAATAAAACCAGTTGTCAATAAGATTGAATCAGTCCCAATATTATATCTCTAAGTCCCCTGTGTTTATAGTCCTTGAAAACTATATTTTCCATTATAGTTCCAATTTAAGAAAGTCAATTCCTTAGAGATTGAACATTGTTTCTCCAGCATTACCTTCTGAATAGGCCCCAAAAGGAAGGACCACAACTGTTTCAGAACAGTGACCTCAGGAGTATAGCTAATATATTTTTCTTCATCCACCATTCTGCACATGGGGCCCCAGATGAAGTTGTTTCTTCCTATAATTATCACCATTTTGGTCTTTGAGACCTTTTCTGCGTCTTCTGCTTTTGATGTAAACATCAGATTGAAGGGACACGGAAGGGTTCTTCTACCAGAAATGCAGGGACTGGGCTCTTTTATATATCTTTCTCTCCCTTCCACGTGAAACTTGGTTTATCTGTCTGAATCAAGAAAACTGCTTGCATTTCCATTTTGTGAGCGTATTTTGTATTTGTCTAACTTTACTTGCTTTTTTTTTTTTAGAAAAGGGAAGAGGATTGATTCAGTGCTATGAATTATAGACTTTTTGCTTCTGCTTCTGTGCTGCTGATATCACAGATAGTCCCTGGGAAATTTAGGATGAGGTGCCCACTGAGATTGGAGCAAAGGAATGGAAAAAAGCCATGGAGCTTTTACAGGGCAGGAGACCATCTCATTAGTATAGTCACCTCTGGAACAACAATATCACATACAACATTATCTTTCAACATGGTTCCTTATAGTAAGTCTGACTTGTAAGTCATTCAGTGTGATGGAGTTGCATTCCCATTAGTGCAGCTCTGTCTTTTCTTCTTTTTCATTTGCTCCTATATTGCAGGACCTGTCTAATTTGTTGAATCATATTCCTTTCCATGGCAAAAAAAAAAAATCTTAAAGCAATCCAGATTATTTTCCTTTCCCCATAGTGGTTGCCCCTGCCTAGCCAATTTCCATATATTTATAACTGATCATTGATACTCAATTACAATTCTTTATTGGAATAGAAGATGATTCATTGATTTATTTCCTCCTCAACACTGTTGATGACTCAAGCATTTTCTTTTACAATAGTATACCTTTTGATACTTCAAGAATCCTATGCTTCATGTTTGCTATGCAAGAGGTGAACAAGAATCCCCACCTCCTGTACAATCTCACACTTGGTTATAACATCCATGACAATTATTTGAACACACTTGGTACTTCAGATGCTTTGCTCGACATGCTTTCTACTGGAGAAGCCAATGTTCCCAACTACAGCTGTGGAAAGACGGACAACCTTTTGACTCTTGATGGAACTCATAGAGACATCTCCATCCAGATTTCAACATTAGTAGGCACATACAAAGTTCCACAGGTTTGTGTGTGTGTTTTTCTATCTGGTAAAGTGAGTGGGGTCCTGATCGGTGAGAGAAAGATGCAACCATCTATTCTCTATGGAATTCAAGAACTGCTTTTCACTCTGGAAATAGGTTTCATGGATAGGGATTAGGACCCACGGTGGGGAGGGGGGCAAATATATTCAAAGCAAAGCAAATATATTATCCCATGACACCATCCTTGTTGCTTTGAGGGCTTCTGCTACCCATGTGTGAAGATGAGGAGAGGCTCTGTGTCCAATCAAAGAGTCTTCTGTACAAAGAGAACAGGAAACAGTGATGGATGCTCATAATCTTAACAAAAATAAATAATATATGTCATATAAAGTTAGATGGAATATCATAATACACACACACACACACACATATGTATGTATGTATCAGCTAGCCATACCCTTACTTGGATTTGAACTTGGGCTGCCTGCATGTTAGGCAGTTGTATTAACCTCTGAGCCACAAGTTCTCCTTCTTTCATCAGCTTGAGCCAGGGAGAGATTAAGTGTATGGCTAACTGATGAAAGCTAAATAGCTTGAAATAGATCTATACTAGTCTCCCTTTATTTCTTTATCAGCGAAATATAAATTTGGTATAAAATGGTTTGTTGTGAATGCGACTTCTTGAGGCCTCCTGGATTGGAGCTGAAAGGCAAAAGGGATGCAGTAAGCTCCCTCCCACATGCTGGGGTCTTGATAGAAAAACACTTTAGATAGATAGATAGATAGATAGATAGATAGATAGATAGATAGATAGATAGATAGATATAGATATAGATAGATATATAGATATATAGATATATAGATATATAGATATATAGATATATAGATATATAGATATATAGATATATAGATATATAAATATAGATATATAGATATATAGATATATAGATATAGATATAGATAGGTCTTTGGTTATTTGGATTTTCTCCTGGGTAAAATTGGAAGTGTCTTGGCGACGTTTCGACGAAGTCTCATTACTCATCTTCAGGCTGGTGTTTTCAGCTTCGTGCTTCTAGGAGCAATGTGTGATCTCAGCTGTTTCTCAAATGTCACCAAGACACTTCCAATTTTACGCGGGAGAAAACCCGAATAATCAAAGACCTACATACAAACACCCATGAAAACCTCAGAAAACACAAACACACACACACACACACACACACATGTGTAAATAAAAATATGTAAATATGTAAAAAAAGCCCCCAAACTAGTGAATGAGAGTTCACTGAACTAGGCCTGCATAAAATCTTGGCTTACATAGGTAGAACCTGGCTAAAGAAAAATGCACTTAAAACCTACGAAAAAGAAAGAAAAACACATATTGTCCTTTACAGGGAGAATATAGGAGATGAGGGTGTGGCTAACTGATGACGCCTTATAAGGCAGAAATAGATCTATCTTAGTCTCCCAATGGGCATCAAAGAGCTTGCTGGCTGCTAGAAGAAGAAAAGCCCCCAAACTAGTGAATGAGATTTCACTAAACTAGGGCTGCATAAAATCTTGGCTTACGTAGGTAGAACCTGGTTAAAGGAAAAATACACTTAAAACCTACGAAAAAGAAAGAAAGAAAAAAAAACCACACACGCATATATATATATGTATGTATGTATGTATGTCTCCCTCCTAGCAATTGCAAGCAAGTTCTTGACTTACCCATCATCACAAAAGCTCACCTTCAGCAAGGGCATCTGTGAATGTACTGCTTAAATTTAAAAAATATCATACCCCTTCAGCTTCCTAAATCCCAACATTTAATAAATAGAAGGTCAAGTTTACCCACATGTTCATCTTTCAAGCTGATGTTTGGGGCTTAATATCAATATCACTGCTAGAGTAAACCAAATCCAAGCATCTAAAAAGTATCTTGTGGGTAGATAAAAGAAATTCAGCTGCTGCCCTGAAAGCTGAATTGTGTATTTATACAATTTCTTCTTTGTCTAAAGTCAAGTAATCCAATTGTAAATTGTGTAAATTAAAGGTCTGGAATCGAACGGACTCCCAATATTGTGTTTGTTAGAACAGACAAAATTTCAATTAAAGACCTCTTGGATTAACAAATGATAAATTATATTAGGAGCTGTAGTCTCTCCATCTCTTCTACAACTGGATAATTGCTGGACAAAGACTCCTGGATATAGAAGCAGAGAAAAATAAAACCAGCATGAAAAAAATTACATATATTATGACCCTTTGTTGAAACAAAACAATTCAGTTGAGGTGTGCATATTTGGGTCTGATTGTAGTAAATTGTAGGTATGATACATAAATCTGATTTGCATTCTGTATTTTTTTAAAAATTAATCTGTTTCTGTTATTCAATTTTTATATATAGTCTTGTTCAGGGGTGGGTTCTACTTACCTCCACTACCGGTTCGCAACGGGAGTGCAGGTGTGTGCTTCAGCAGATCTGCAGATCATTCATGATGATGTCTGGGTAGGTGGGCAGAGCCTCCTGCCGCTGTTACTACCGGTTTGCAAAAACTGGACCGAACCAGGAGCAACCCACCACTGGTTTTGTTATCTTTATATATTTTATATTCTGTTATTTGATATGGCTTAATGCATAATCTACAATAAACTATTTTAATATGTTCACAAAGAAAAAAAACCTTGGATTTATAAAAGCTAATATTTTAGACTACATTTGACTTCAGCTATAACACAGCATTTTTCATTGCTTTTTCAAATCAGTTATATAACTTCTTCAGTGGCTCTGAATGATAAAAGTCAGTTCCCTTTTTTCCACCGGATGCTCCCGAAAGAAGGGTTCCACTACCCAGCAATTGTCCAACTGCTCCTCCATTTCAGATGGACCCTGATTGGACTCTTTGCTTCAGACACAGAGAATGGAGAGAATTTTATGAGGGTTTTTATGCCTTTGCTGGTCAGGAATGGAATTTGTGTTGTTATATCACAAGCATACTCAACAAGTGGACAAATAGCACCTCTCAGGGATGCCCTCTCTAGGTGGAGGCAAATCAATGTCTTTGTTCACTTCATAGAATTTGATTCCATTTGGGACAGAATTCTTCCCTTCCATTCAACACTTGAAAGTTTGCCAGAACCCATTGAAGGGAAAGTCTGGATCATGACACTCTTGGGAACATATTCAATAAAAAAGCACAGGCTTCTCAAATATGTTCACAGTATTTGGACCTTTCCCTTTCAGGGGAAGGAAAGACCAAAAGACAATGCTTTTGAACCCTATTTCTTTATTGTTCCCCACTTTGAAGATCAAATTTTTTCCTGTTCTTTTTCAAATCATGACTTTTCTGCCAAGGGCCAAAGACAATGCACCCAGAAAGCAGCGATGGAAACCCAAGAGAAAAGAAATGGGATCAGGATCACAAATGACCAATATACATTCAGTATCATTATGACTCTGGCACATGCCTTGAATGCTGTATATTCACCCAAATTCAGGAGGAGAAGCAAGGAGGCTGAAGAAGAGTTGGGGGGCTCCAAGACTACAGCCTTGGCAGGTATGGGGTCCTGACAAGGATCCATCAAACTTACTTCTTTATTAGAAAGAATCCAAAGAACAAGGAGGGGGACAAACTCAACCATGTCCTGCTACAAAAGCCACCAGATTTGGCTAAAGTAATTGCTTGAGGGAAAATTGTCTCTTAAAATTATGACGGAAATTATCTCTTTAAAAAGAGCCAGGACCAGACATATTTTGATATTAAACGTTGCTAATTTTAAAGGGATGTAAGCAGGGGTGAAATCCAGCAGGTTCTGACAGGTTCTGGAGAAATGGTAGTGGAAATTTTGAGCAGTTCAGAGAACCAGCAAATACCACCTCTGGCTGGCCCCAGAGCCAGGCAAATACCACCTCTGGCTGGCCCCTACAATTAGCTGAAATCAAGTGGCATGGAAAGAGAAACGCGCATTAGTAGTTAAATTTGGCCAAGAGAGACTTAAAGTAGCTAACAATCAAGATAAACAATTGCATCCAAGGCAGGGGTGAAATCCAGCAGGTTCTGACAGGTTCTGCAGAACTGGTAGCGGAAATTTTGAGTAGTTCAGAGAACTGGCAAATACCACCTCTGGCTGGCCCCAGAGTGGGGTAGGACTGGAGATTTTGCAATATCCTTCCCGCAGGAGTGGGGAGGGAATGGGGATTTTGCAGTATCCTTCCCCTGGAGTGGGGTGGGAATGGAGATTTTGCAGTATCCTTCCCCTGCCATGCCCACCAAGCCATGCCCACCAAGCCATGCCCACCAAGCCACACAAAGCCCACAGAACCGGTAGTAAAAAAATTTGGATTTCACCACTGGATGTAAGCATTTTAAATATATTTCTGTATGTATGGCTTGTGATTAGCACTGTAAAATTTTACCTTTATAAATTTGAAGGAGAGCCTGAGATCTTGTAGCTGAACCCCTCTCTCTGCAGCAATTTCAGTTGAAGATTCTCTAACTGATGAATGTTTGATGGTTCCATTAGGATAATCAATGAAGGGGAGACTGAATTTCTGTGGTTCACTGTTTTGAGCACTAAAACACATCTTCCTTTTAAGATGTTTTTCAGCCAGAATCTTGTAACTAGGGGTGGGCTGCTGGGGGTTCGCAGGGGTTTGGGAGAACCTATAAGATTCTGTGCTGTTCGGAGAATCCCCAAATCCCACTCCTGGCTGGCCCCATCCATCCCACCCCGCCCCTCCCAGGAGTCCCCACATGGCCTGTTTCGAATGCAGGTGAGTGCAGGGCATGCACGGAGGCTCAGGGAAGGCGAAAAATGGGCCTACCAGAAGTTCAAGAATCTGGCCTCCAGAGGGCCTCCGGAGCCTGGGGAGGACATTTTCACACTCCCGGAGGTTCGAGGAAAGCCTCTGGAGCCTGGGGAGGGCAAAAACACTCCCCTCCATGATGCAGGAGGCTGACTAGGCCACACCCACCATGACCACGCCCACCCAGCAACCAGGCAGAAAACCCCTTGCTAAAATTTTTGAAGCCCACCCCTGCTTGTAACTTAGTTCACTTTTCCATCTCCGACATTCTGTGTTTCTGTGTAACATCTTTCAGTCATTTGAGGAAGGGAAGGGAAGGGAAGGGAAGGGAAGGGAAGGGAAGGGAAGGGAAGGGAAGGGAAGGGAATAATTTATTTGGCCAAGTATGGTTAAACACACAAGGAATTTGTCTCTGGTGCAGAAGCTCTCAGAAACTCTCAAATCCTCCCTTCTCCAAGCCAAAAAAAAAAAAAAAAAAATCCGGAGAAGCTGCTCCCAGATTCCAGATTTTCCACTTCCATATATCAACCTGATTACTCTCTTAGTTTTCTTTCCCCAAGGCTAAGAGCAGCTCCTTTAAACTCTTCCTTGGCTTCACTGTCTTTCTTTAAACCTGGTTTTGTGCAATGTCTTATCCTAGGTTGGTGCACACAAGGAGACCTGCTACTTGAGTTGGGGTCTCCCCCAAACCAAAACATTCACTTATGAAATTTTTATGGGTCCATTTCCCTTTTTTCCATTGCCAACTCACATTCAGTTTTTAATCAACTACTATTTTGAGATCATTTTCACAAATGTTCTTATCTTACCTTGGTCATCCTTCCAATGCATCATTAATATTCTTATATACAAAATACCATAGTTTCTCAAATCTTAGTTACTAAAAATCAGACATTTTTATGAAAGATTTTACTCATGTACCTCTATCAGTGAATCATAAATATTATTTGCAAACTTGTTATTTTTAAAACAAGAACAAATTAGCATTGTCCTCAGGTACCCCTGAAAGTATCTCTGGATTTCTCTTGATGTAGCCCATAAACTAGAATTACCTTATATGGGAGAAGATTAGCCAGGCAACTTTCATCTTGAAACATCCATTCTTTCTGATAATCGATCTGTGTATGAGTTTAAGAGTTTATGAATAGTCACTTTTGTTTATTGTTATTGTTGTTCAATTTACCTGTGACCTCCTCTAGAAATATAGAGATCCCTACAATTTGTCCAAGTGCATCAATTATATGTAGTCAATATATATTTTGTCAATGTATATAGAACTGCAGAAAAAACAATTGCTACTAACCTGCCTTCCATTGAGGACCTGTATACTGCACAAGTCAAAAAGAGGGCTGTGAAAATATTTACAGACTCCTCACATCCTGGACATAAACTGTCTCAACTTCTACCCTCAAAATGACGCTATAGGGCACTGCACACCAGAACAACTAGACACAAGGACAGTTTTTTCCTGAATGCCATCACTCTGCTAAACAAATAATTCCCTCAACACTGTCAAACTATTTACTAAGTCTGCACTACTATTAATCTTCTCATCGTTCCCACCACCCATCTCCTCCCACTTATGACTGTATGACTGTAACTTTGTTGCTTGGATCCTTACAATTTATATTGATATTGTTTCCTGATTGCTTATTTGTACCCTATGACCATCATCATCATCATCATCAGGTTGTACCTTATGATTCTTGATGAACATATCTTTTCTTTTTATGTACACTGAGAGCGTATGCACCAAAGACAAATTCCTTGTGTGTCCAATCACACTTGGCCAATTAAAAAAAATCTATATGGACAATTTTTGCTGAACCTTTGTTTTTCACTTTTGAAAAAAAGGGGCTTGTGCTCCCAAGTAAGCACATTTACAAGTTAAACAACTTGTAGATAAGAGATTCAAATATGAAAAGACCATGGTGGATAAGAAACCAAGGTTCCTGCTTTTATAATTTCTGAATGTCTCCATTCTAGTTCCATCCCTTTTTGGAGAAGAATGAGTTTTGCGATCTTTCCCAGAGGAAATTGTACTGCGACCAAAATGGAGATATAACAGCAGATCTTAGTGTTGCAAGCTTGTTGGTTTTTTCCAAGAATGATACCATCCAAGAGAAACTGGGAAAGTTTGAAAGGCAGAGACTTATTATTAACCAAGATGCTCTTTCACAGCTAAAATTGCTTAACAAGGTGGGGAAAATATTGTGGTGTTTTCTCTGTTTTTGAAAGCCTTAGGACCCATTACCAAGGTGAATAACCTTCACTGAGAACTGAACGCGAGGAGTAGAAACCTTATAGTTTGCTTAGACTGCTTAGAAGGCCTCAGTATTATTGACCAAGGTGTCCTTCACAATATGTAACATGGAACACTTCTTTTACATTCATTCTACCATCTCAAACTTTGGGTGCTGGGCAATTTTTCTTTAGGATGCTGATCATGGCCTTTTGTGTCCTCTCTACTATCTGGACTCCATCAATCAAAATTCTTTGGTAGATGAGTCCTATAGTAGCCCTCTGCCCCTGGAGCAAGTGGGAAGGCTAATCCAATTTGGGGGTGGGTGATAATTCCCATTTATCTAAGTGAAGCCCAGAGACAACTTGGCTAATGTTCATATCTGCCTCCATTTTTCATCAATGGTTATTTGTAACACATTTTCTTTGGCATTCCTTTGTTTTTCGCTTAGTCTCTGCCTCAGTCCCAATGTGTGGAAAACTGTCATCCAGGATTTGTCAAGCAAGCTCGAAAAGGAGAGCCAGTTTGCTGCTATGATTGTGTTCCTTGTTCAGAAGGAACCATCTCTACTCAAGAAGGTGGGTGATACCAAAGATAACAACGGGCTTTGCAGAAGTGGATTCATCCAGAGTATTTTCATGAAAGTGAAAATTAAATGACAGATACAAGCTCATGTATTTCGTTATTTATTTTCAAACTGCACAGTTTCTTATCTAAAGCAAGGACTAAGAAAAGGGCAGGAGGGTCTGTGAAGAGATAAGGGGGTGTGGTAGATTGTGCAAATTTTACTACTGTCAGAGAAACTATAGCATATAGTTTATAATTTGGATGGGTCCTTCCAGATTTACATTTCAAGTAGCATCTGAGATCTTTGAAACTTGAGGAATACACTTAAGTCCATCTTCCAGAAGGATTATTGTAATAAATTCTACATGGGCCTCCCTTTTCAGATGATTGGAAGTAGTCTTGATCCACAGTTAGGTTTTTTGCCCAGTTATCTGTGTATCTCTTTATACACATACTACCTCTGCTGCCAGCAGCCATTCCAAATTAACTGCAGGACTGGGTTTCCCTGCCAGACAACTAAATATAATTCTTAATGAATGCTTCTTTGGAAAAACTTGTATTAGATGTTGTCCCAAGAAATTATTTCTTGAAATGTAAATGGGGAGAATGGTTGAAGAAATATTGTATTTTTTGTTTTCTCAGATACAGAAAAATGCACTGACTGTCCAAGTGATAAATATCCAAATAAGGACCATGTCCAATGTATACCCAAAATTATAACCTTCCTTGCTTATGAAGAAGATCTGGGCATCATTCTTGTCTCCTTTGCCCTGCTCTTATTCCTAACCACAGGCCTTATTTTAATCATATTCATTAAATACCTAGGAACTCCCATTGTCAAAGCCAACAACCAGGACCTCTCTTACATCCTCCTGGTCTCCTTCCTGCTTTGCTTCTTGTCTCCTTTTCTCTTCATTGGTCAACCAAGGAAAGCCACCTGCCTTCTCCGACAAATGGTTTTCAGCAACATCTTCTCAGTTGCCATTTCTTCTCTCTTGGCCAAAACAATTATGGTGGTACTAGCTTTCCTGGCCACCAAACCAGGAAACCAAATGAAGAAATGGTTGAGGAAGAGCTTGGTCAACTCCATCATCCTTTCTTGTTCTGCTGTCCAAATTCTCATCTGCTCCTTCTGGCTTGGCATTTCTCCCCCATTTCCTGACTCTGACTTCAACTCCCAGCCTGGTGTTATCATCCTGCAATGCAATGAAGGCTCTGTTGTCATGTTCTACATCACCCTCAGCTACATGGGTTTCTTAACTGCCATCTGCTTCTTGGTGGCTTTTTTGGCCAGAAATCTCCCTGGGACCTTCAATGAAGCCAAGCTGATCACCTTCAGCATGCTGGTCTTTTGCAGTGTCTGGGTTTCATTTGTGCCCACCTACCTGAGCATGAAGAGGAAATACATGGTGGCTGTTCAGGTCTTCTCCATATTGGCCTCCAGTGCTGGTCTTCTGGGCTGCATCTTCATCCCCAAATGCTACATTATCATTCCGAGGCCAGACCTGAATACAAGAGAGCAGCTGGTGACCAGAAGAAATGTAGTAATGTGAGACAAAGCAAGTTTGACTCTCAACATGTTCCAAAAGGGCAGACATACTGTAGAAAATAATGTTTTCCATACATGAGCTAGGCCAAAGCTTTGACTGAAGTAATAAAAGGATGGCTGGAAAATGTATCTCCCAATTCTTATCCATTAGAATCATAAGTTTGTGGCTGATCTGATTTAAGCAGTCAAAACATCACATCTGTTTGGTACTCTTAGCCTTCTTGAGGTCACAAGAATGCCACAACCACTTATTTAAAGATGACATTTGTATAGTGGGAATCTTGTTGATATGCCAGATATAATTGTGGGGGTGGGCTGTAAAATTTTTCTCATTATAATTGTATCATAGTTTTTCTGCAAGTGGGGTTCTTTACAATATAATGTTGTAAAGGTCTCAGCATCAGCAACGTAAGGAGAGAAAATAATTCCTACAGAATGGGGTAATTGAATGCCCCATGGATGCAGTGTCAGGGAGGCAAGATTGGGCAAAAACATCCAGTCAGAAGTTGGGATAATTCATACATCTCCATCTTTTAATCCTAGACACTTCAGAAGCATCTGGGTGGTCACTGAGAGATGAAGATGGCTCTGGCCTGATCAGTTATTCTTACCTTCTTAAAGTGGATCTTTGCAAGGAGATCCTATTCACAAAAAGAAGTCATCACATTTATTATCCAATTTAGCAGAAATATGCATGGTTATATATCATGGCTATATTGTCCTAGTATCCAAGAGGTTCTTAGTCTCCCTCATACTTTTCTTGGACCTGGGTGACTTTTCAGCATTTAATGTCCACACTACAGTCAAAAATCTATGATTACTGAGGTGGTTGTTTCGGACAAGATTTTACCGTGTTTTCCTGAAAATAAGACAGGGTCTTATTTTCTTTTGACACCCCCCCAAATAAGGGCTTAGCTTTATTATTGGGGGGGTCTTATTATTTTGGGGGTGCAGGAGGCTGTAAGCATGGGATTGGATGTCCCGTTGCTGCCATCACCTTCCCTCCCCATTCTTTGCGTTGGCCACTGCTCTGATGTCTCCCACCGCCGTTGCTTCCTCATGGAGCAGGACTCTACAAGG
>WNWU01007458.1:0-14616 GCA_012654045.1 Ptyas mucosa | reverse complement strand
GCCTGAGTCTGTTCCTCCCCATCCAGATCCGTACAGCCTCCAGGCACTGGGACATCACTTCAAGGGCATCATTGGGGTGGTCTGGGGTGGAGAAGTACAGCTGGGTGTCATCAGCGTACTGGTGGTACTTCACCCCGAAACCACGGATGATCTCACCCAGTGGCTTCACATAAATGTTGAACAGAAGGGGCGAGAGAACCGATCCCTGTGGTACCCCACATATAAGGGGCCTCGGGGTCGATCTCTGCCCCCCTGCCAACACAGACTGCCACCGGTCAGAGAGAAAGGAGGAGAACCATCGCAACACGGTGCCCCTCACTCCCAACTCTTCCAGCCGGTGCAGCATGATACCATGGTCGATGGTATCAAAAGCCGCTGAGAGATCTAATAGGACCAGGGCAGAGGAACAACCCTTGTCCCGAGCCCTCCAGAGATCATCAACCAATGCAACCAATGCCGTTTCTGTGCTGTGTCCAGGCCTGAAGCCCGACTGGAACGGATCCAGATAAGATGATTCATCCAGGTACTGAGGAAGCTGTTGTGCTACCACACTCTCAACAACCTTCGCAACGAAGCGAAGGTTGGAGACTGGACGGTAATTAGCCAATATTGCCGGGTCCAGGGAAGGCCTCTTGAGGAGAGGTCTCACCACTGCCTCTTTCAAGGCAGCAGGAAAGACACCCTCACTCAGAGAAGCATTTATAATCCCCTGGAGCCAGCCTCGTGTAACCTCCCGAGAGGCCAGCACCAACCAGGAGGGACACGGGTCCAATAAACATGTGGTAGCATTCAGCCTCCCCAGTATCCTGTCCACATATTCGGGAGTCACAGAATCAAACTCTTTCCAGGTGGTATTCTCAAGACCTGCCTCCATCCTTTCCTCTGAATCTACTATGTCAGAGTCCAGGTGTTCCCGAATCTGAGCGATTTTATCATACAGATATTGAACAAAATCCTCGGCTCTACCCTCCAAGGGGTCTTCCCGCGCTTCCTGAAGGAGCAGGGAGCGGGTCACCCTAAACAAGGCGGCCGGGCGGTTATCTGATGATGCAATAAGAGCGGAAAAATAGTTATGTTTTGCCGCTTTTATCGCCACTAGGTAAGTCTTAATATGAGATCTTACCAGTGTTCGGTCAGATTCAGATCGGCTGGCTCTCCAACTGCTCTCCAGGCGTCTTTTCCGACGCTTCATCTCCCTCAGCTCCTCAGTGTACCAAGGAGCCAGGCGAGATCGGCGTCGAGTCAGAGGCCGCAAAGGCACGACTCGATTCAAGGCCCCGGCAGCCTCCCTATCCCAGGTGGCCACCAGGTCTTCGATCGAGCCATGTGCCAGAGCCTCAGGAAATGGCCCAAGCTCCTTCTGGAACCTATCTGGGTCCATCAGGCGCTTGGGGCGGAACCACCTTATTGGTTCCGCCTCCCTGTGGCGGGGTGTGGTGGTTCGAAGGTCAAAGTGAAGGAGGGAGTGATCCGACCATGACAAGGGCTCAATCACTATATCACCTATCTCAAGATCACTCAACCACTGACCAGAGACAAAAACCAGGTCCAGCGTGTTTCCCTCAGTGTGAGTAGGGCCATGAACTAACTGGGTCAGGTCCATGGCCGTCATGGAAGCCATGAACTCCTGAGCCACCTCAGACGCCTCACCGACGGATGGCAGGTTGAAATCTCCCATGACTATAAGTCTAGGGATATCAACCGCCACCGTGGCTATAACGTTGAGTAGCTCAGGCAGGGCTGCCGCCACGTAGCAGGGAGCCAGGTACGTAACTAGCAAGCCCATCTGTACCCCATGACCCCACTTCACAAGGAGGGACTCACATCCAACCGTCTGAGGAACAGTGGCCTCCTTCGGGCCAAGACCTTCTCTAATGATAACTGCCACCCCCCCACCCCTCCCCTGTGACCTTGGCTGATGAAATGCTCGGAAACCAGGTGGGCACATCTCTATGAGAGAAACCCCTCCCTCCTGGCCCAGCCAGGTCTCCGTAATACCTGCCAGGTCCGCTCCCCCCTCTTGAACAAGATCACAAATGAGGGGGGCTTTGTTTACCACAGACCTGGCGTTGCATAGCATCAGCCGAAGGTCCAGGGCCTGAGGGTCTGTGCAACCTGGGGAACGAGCAGAGCATTGGGGGCCGGAGCATGCCACCGCTTGAAGACAGCGAGCGCGTACTCCCTTCACTTGATATGGCCCCCTACTCCCGCCATATCTGCCCCTCCCACCTATAGTACTGATGTAATGTCTACCGATAGTATAAGCTCTAACCCCCTCCTTGACTCCGGATTTCGTATCACCTCCGTCGTGCTCCTTAGCCGGACTAGACCCCGTCCCTTGCAGATTAACCCCTGAACCCACACAACCCACCCCCCTCCCGGGAGGTCCCCCAGCCTCCTTATTTACATTAGAAACCACCCTCCTCCCAGATCTTTTTAAAATAGAGTTTGAAAAACTATCTAAAAAACCCCAAAGCTTCCGGTTCTTAGCATACCATAGTTAAAAGCGCTGATATTTACATTATGTTAAGAATTTTTATAAAATGATGTATTATTGGTATATGACTTCAGAAAAATTGTCTAAAATGTATAAAGGTGTTTCAGGTTTAATATGGCCGCAAGAAGCGTCATTTTATCATCCCTGGTAGACTTGTGAAAAAGCCAGAATTTTTCATACAGAGAATTTTAAAGTTCAACATCCAACTGAAACCAGAACTTTTCTTGCTGGGATTAATGGACAGAAAATTATGCCTGGACAATTATTTTCATAAATAGGTATTACTGCAAGACCATTATATGCCCAAAAATAGAAGAGCGCTGAACTAGTCACAATGGAGGAAAGGTTGGTGAAAAAGATAGAACTATTTTAACAGGAAATTGTGTAAAATCAAGATGGACTCAGCCTTCCATCCTTCCGAGGTGGGTAAAATGAGGATCCAGATTGTTGGGGGAAATATGCTGACTCTGTAAACTGCTTAGAGAGGCTGTAAAGCTCTGTGAAGTGGTATATAAGTCTAAGTGCTATTGCTATTATTGCTGTGAGACTATTATATACACAAAAAAATTGGAAAGATTCTGGAATGGCCACAATGGAGGAAGGCTTGGTGAAGATGACAGCAGTAGTGGAGATGGCAACATTATCTGGTTTGATTAGCAAAAGCTCAACAATTGTTTCTAACTTCCTATAACTTTCCAGTTATTGGAAATCCTTTATGGACTTTTGGCTGGAAAAAGAGAAAAATGAATTTGTGATATATGAATTTGAAGATTAGAAAGGTAACGTATGGAAAAAATGAGAGAGAAGGCAAAATATAAATATATCTATCATCACTATTAAGAAGATTGCGAATCATTTCTTGTTAAAGTTTCTTTTTCTTTTCTATTTCTATTTTATTTTCTTTTTTCACTATTTACTATATTTCTTTATTCTTTATTTATCATATTTGTATAGTTCCCGCATCTCATCAAAGATGACCCTTGGTGGTGCAGCGGACTAAAGTGCTGTTAAGTAGCACTTAGCTGCCAGCTGCCTGCAATTACTGCTACTGAATTCGAATCTCAGCAGGCTCAAGGTTGACTCAGCCTTCCATCCTTCCGAGGTAGGTAAAATGGGGACCCGGATTGTGGGGGCAATAAGCTGACTTTGTATAAAAAAAGATCACCGCTTGGGGGGGCCCGAAAGTCCTACTAAGCAGGTATATACAAAAGTATGAAGGCTATTGCTTAACACATTGTAAGCCGCCCTGAGTCTCCGGAGAAGGGCGGCATATAAATCGAACAAACAAACAAACAAACAAATAAATAAAGTGACTCTGGATGGAGCAATTTTTTATTTTTTTTCTCATGGTTGTTTAGTTGTTAAAAATTTCAACAATAAAAAATATTTTTTTAAAAAAAATGGGACTCAGTCTCCCCTGTGGACAGATTGAAATGCACATCTACAACTGCCCTACATTCGGAATTAGACTTACTAATCAAATAGGTGACTACGCCTACTTAAAACTAATCAAGGAGAGAAGCGACCTGGAACTAAAGAGAAATTTCTTGACAGTGAGAACAATTAACCAGCGGAATGACTTCCCTCCAGAAGCTGTGGGTCCTCCCACACTGGAGGAGTTTAAGAAGAGACTGCACAGCCACTTCTCTGGAATGGCAGAGGGTCTCCCGCTTGAGCAGGGGGCTGCCTAGAATCTGAATCCCAAGCTCTCTTCCAACTCTGTTATTCTGTTAAAAGTGACCTCACTTAAAATCCTGTTATTCTCTATATTGGGAACATCATTTTTAAATAGCAGGTTATATGTCAATGTTTGCAGCTATGCTGTTTTAAAATCTGTAAGCAGTGCGGGCCAAAGAAACAAAAGAAACAGTGCCCTAAAACAATAATAAAAAGCATTTTAAGGTGGTGCATCACTCAGTGAAGAGCAATGAGGAAGGGAATCATCTCATAGAACCTTGCAAGAGAATAACGCTGGTCAGCACTGAGGGTGGATGGCCAGCTAGCATTTCCTCAGAGCAGAAGAGCCAGGACAGTGCCCCCATGGAAGCAGCTATTGTGAAAAAGCCTCCCATGAATGAAGAAGTAGGACCGGCCCATATTTTGAATGTGACTTTGATTGGACAGGAGAGACGCATAAAACATTAGATCTGGTATAGCTTTCACTACCTTGAGTTGAGTTGACCTTGAGTTGACATCTTACACACTTTGATTCAATAATGTCAAACTTTTCCGTTCATCTGATAGCTTTAGCAGCTGTTGGCCTGCACTGCAGAAAGTCTTCGCAGTGACTTTGCCCGAGTATGATCACTTACAAGCCCAAGCAAATGCTTCTTAGTTTCATGCTAGGCATGGCCTGGAGCCTGTGTTGGAGACCCAACTTCTGCTCCCCAATGAGAGTTTGTTTTCCTGTGCAGACCTTCTTGCCACTGGGACACTTCTTTTAGCAGTTCCTCTGACCTCTTACTATTTAGAAAAACGCTGCATGGCTTGAGCAAGGAATAGCTCACGGTTGGGAACAGACGAGCAAGGGGACTGAAGCACTTTCCAAGGAAGATCTGACATATTCATTCCTGGAAGAAGGGAGGATATGTTTTATTTCCTAACTTTTAGAGTTGAGCCTGGCCTCTAGATTGATCAGGCATGGATGATGAGGTCAGAAACTGACCTGCTGTGCACCTTACCCAAGCAACTCCCACTGTAAGCATGTGTATGTATGAAGTCCCATCTGTACAGAAGCTAATGTGCACGAACCCCAGTATATGCAGGCTTTCTATCTCTGACCCGCATCCTAACTTTTCTATATTCAAAAAGTCGTGCTGGGATGAGTGGGACAAGTCATCACAAACTGAAGCTCCACTGCAGTCATTCCAGTCAGCATGGCTTGGTTTGGATCCAAACCGCTGGCCCTCGAAAACTGGAAGGCTGTTAGGTCTGCCATTGCATCACTTCAGCCCTGTTTCGCTTCAATGGCATCCTGCCATAAAAAGGGGGGGGAGCAAGGGGAGGGGGGGGGGGAATGACAGGATGAGAAGAACCAGAGGTGCCAGCCTGGAACAGAGCTTGAGAGATCCAAGGACACAAGCCTGGGAATGGAATGCCGAACATCTGTCCAAAGAGGCGCCAAAATGTAGAACTATTACCAAAACATCTAATTTGAACTTTACTGGACATCACAAAGATGACCAAAGGTGGAGGGTTTGGGAGAAAGGAAATTTACCGGGACTAAGCGGGAAATCCTCAGATCTGGCTTTGCTATGCTGTAAGCATTTGGCTTCAGTAAAAGGATATCTTCCACTACAAACAGAGTCGTGGGTCTTTCTTTCCTGAATGCCCAAGTTGGGAGAGGTCTGACAAAGGCTGGGTGTGGAGAAGGGGCAATATGCATGTTCCCCTTCCCCACCACCATAAAGGAGCTGTATCCTGTGAACCACCAGAGAAGCAACTCTGGGGAAGCTTCATGCACAATCTGCTGCCCTGCATTGGTTTGCAGGAAGTTTACTTTGCTCATTAGCTGGAAATTGATCCCAGGAATGATGAGTGAGAACAGCAATTGTAAGAACTCATTTGCCAGGCAAAACTAGGCCCCCAGGAAAACTCAGGAGGTCCTTTTCTTACCTTGCTCTCAAAAGCCTGGGAGAAACTCCCTGGGAGCTGCCTTTGATCCCTATTCTTCCACCCTTTAGAACCATCAGTAACATACAACTCCTGCCAACCCATTAAATTACAATAGTTTTATAGTTTTGTGCCTCAGCTCTGTTCTGATTCTAATATTCTGACCTCAGCTATCATCTAGTCCAACCGCCCGCTCAATACATGATCCGCTAGAATATTATGAATAGATAGCTACCCAACCATTTTTGAAGATCTTAAGTGAAGGATAGCAGATGCCATCCCTGGTAGGTAGATCAGATCGAGAAATCAACTCCATATGAAGGCTAAAACTACTTCTGTTGAGATTGGATAGAAGGACATAATTTTGCAAGCCCGATTGTGCTGTAGCTCCTCTCCATTCTTACACACTTGTGAATTAGGGAGGTATCTCTCTGTGCTGCTTACAAACACAATCTGCCTTTTGTGGACTTAAGATAAGTTAAGACCGTCTTCCTTAGTCACTAGAGCAGACCACATCAGGAGGCAGACTCTCCCGCTGGTTGGCAGCTCTTACCTGCATGAAGTGTCTTCTAATATGTAATTCAAAGCTATTTCCCAGCAGTTTCAACTCCTTGGTTCTAATCCTGTCTTTGGGGCAATAGAGAACAAGATGACAACCTGGACAACTGGTTCCACCCTGGCAGATGACTTCCAGTGGTGAATGTGTGCCTTTTTGTTTCCTCGCTACACCAACTCTTTATAGCTACAACCAGTAAATCTCAAGTTGCCTGTCTTCATAGAATAATTCCAGATCTTTCAAGAGAACCTCCCGTTTATTACCAAGAAATGTTGCAGATCACAAGGAGAGATCAGAAGGAAGGCTTCTGCATTTAGTTTTAGATCTTAATTTGAGGGGTTGGGAAACAGCTTAATCCATTGCACACTAATTCAGAAGCTGCCCCAGCTTGACTGGTGGGACACACCTGAATTCACATCACTAAAGTCTCCTGCCTCCCACTGAAGATCCATGCAAATTAGAATGCAATTTTAGCAAATATTGTGTTCTCATGTGTTTTTAATATAAGATAAGATATGCAATCACAATGCTCAGGATGGCAAAATGAAGCCTGCTAAATATCTGACAAAGGGAACCAACATGTTTTTGTATGCAAATAAGTCCAAGATTTTAAAATTTAATTATTCTTGAGGACTTTAAAAACAGTTTAAATGAGCAAAATATATAGAAAGTGCAAAAGTGTAACAGAAACTCCATTGGCTAGCAGGGGTGTGCAACTTTAAACACTCAAAGAGCCATTTGGACCCGTTTCCCACAGAAAAGAAAAGAGCAAGTGGCTGTCCAGTCTCTTCTTAAAAGCCTCCAATGTTGGAACATTCATAACTTCTGGAGGCAAGTTGTTCCATTGATTAATTGTTCTGTCAGGAAATTTCTCCTAAGTTCTAACTCTCCCTCATTAGTTTCCACCCATTGCTTCTTGTCCTGTCCTCAGGTGCTTTGGAGAAGAGCTTGACTCCCTCTTCTTTGTGGCAACCCCTGAAATATTGGAACACTGCTATCATGTCTCCCCTAGTCCTTCTTTTCATCAGACTAGACCAGGGGACAGCAATCTGAGGCTCTGGAGCCGCATGTGGCTCTTTCATCCCTCTGGTGTGGCTCCCTGTCGCTGGTCGGCTCCACAATTGATAGAGCTTTCAGTTAGGACAGGTAGAGGAAAAAGGATGCCATGCTAGGAGGAGACTCTATGGTGGGGGAAACTGGACTTCTGGTCGGATTCAGAATTGAATGAGGGGTTTCCAATTAAGATCTTTGAGTGTTTAAGGTTGCCAAACCCTGAACTAGACACACCCAGTTCCTGCAACCGTTCTTCATATGTTTTAGCCTCCAGTCCCCTAATCATCTTTGTTGCTCTTCTCTGCACTCTTTCCAAAGTCTCAACATATTTTTTACATCGTGGCGACCAAAACTGGATGCAATATTCCAAGTGTGGCCTTACCAAGGCCTTATCAAGTGGTATTAACACTTCAAGTGATCTTGATTCTATCCTTCTGTTGATGCAGCCTAGAACTGTGTGGGCTTTTTTGGCAGCTGCTGCACACGGCTGGCTCCTATTTCCAAATGTTTGAAAGTTTTAGAACCCAATGCTCATTGCGGGAGCAACTCCTGCTTGTTTTCCAGTCCTGAGAATTTTTCTTTAGAAGCTTTAGAAGAGAAGAGAGCTGGTTAGAACAAGCACCAAAGGCCCATAAGCTGAAACAGGCAGATCAAACATTCCTGAAACGTGCCAAGACTTCAGTTATCAGCATGCTTTATTTTCAGCACTGCTTTAGTGGTAGGACTGAGCTGTAAATGACATCTCACGGGTACAATTAGATAGGAAAGTCCTAGACAGGCTCATGTTCCATCTTTGCCTATTTGGGACTTGTTTTTTGAGCTTCTTGTTGGCAGGGGAGGATCTGCCGAGGTAAATACTATAAATTAACACCCTGAATTCTAGTGCAGAACATTGCTTAGAAATATTTGCTGTCCACCTAGACAATGTTTGCCTGTGAACAATGTCCTAGGCTTTTGGGCCAGTGACAGGAAGAAATCCTGCAGGCCGGATAAGGCATCTCCATCGATTGGGCCCCCTCGTTTCATAATCGCCATGGCCGAATCAGGAGTGCAACCACTGCTCTGCAGGATGTTCTCTCGGTTCACATTCCCAGATCTTCTCACAGGCGTGGGATGGGGGTAGGGGGTTGCAGGTCCTCTTGCTGTGTCCTGTTGCCTTGGTGACAGATCCACGTTTACTCAAACACACTCAGAAAGTGCTTGAAAACTTGCAACACTGCACTGTGTTTGTGCATTAGTCATCCCAAAGCTGCCAGTTTCAGCGTTGTGTTTCTTGGCATAGCGAAACCTGAGAGTCCGAGAGCCGCGTTTCAAACCCATGTATGGCCTGACACTATCAGCTTGGCTCAGCAAAGGGGCCAGGATTCCTGCTTGGCCACGAGCTTGGCAGAGGCTCCAGTGTTATTATCCAGACCATTAACTGAAGACAGAGCGCAAAACACCCCAACTCACCTGCCCCTCTCTGCACCAGGGACGGTTTCTGTCTGGCACGATGGAGTAAAACAGACGCCAAGTGCAAATCTGCTTTTTGTTACTTTTCTCATGAGCTTGCCCAGAATTAGGATTCAATGATTCTAACTGAGATTAGGATCATGCTTTGTATGTACCAAAGCCTCCTTCAATCATGGGGCTCCGGGGGCACTCATTAATACCCTGGGAGCAAGACCGTGGGTGGGGGAGAGAGTAAGCGGTCCAAAATTTAATCACTGTGGCAAGGACCCGAACCATACCCTCAAGGGAGGGACTCTGGGCTTGTGGAGACAAACTGAGGAGAATTCCCAAAGCTGGAGGATGCCTGGACTGGTATGCAAGATGGCAACCATGGTCAATCATGCCACCGGCTCTGGATGCTGGCAGTGAGGTGGCCATTCAGAAGGAGCAGCCCTGTGAGAAACATTGCGGCATCCCGTGGCATGCTTTGGATGCAGAAGCTGATGTGACAGTAAGTGTGCTAGACTTTAAAACGCCACAAGATTATGTTCTTTTTGGTGCCAGAAATGAAGACATCTATGTTTGAGATCCTATGGTTTTTCTACATCTTGTCTGCAGGCACTGATCACACGCAATCATGTAAAAGATAGCCAAAAGGCTGTGGGAGCCCCCTCCAGAGTTAATTTCAGATGATGAGATAGATCAGAATTTGGGATACTGATTTCAATTAATAAGAGGTAGGTTGAGGTCACCTAGGAAGATGAGAAGGTATGGGCAGGAGGCTGCCCACATTAGTAGTGAAGTTAACTTGTTCGCATGTGCGATATTGTAGTCAGGGGCTCTGTAACATAGTAAGAAGCGGACAGTTCACAGTTGATAGTTTCCGGAAGAACGAGTTCATGTGCAACCTGAATATTTTTTAGGTTTAGTGACTTTTTATAGAAGATAGCTACTCGACCTCTTCTGTGGGTTTTGCGATCAGACCGGTAAACGCGATAGTTTCTTACTGTGATAATGGACTCAGGGAGGGATGCATTTAGCCATGTTTCACAGACAAATATGATGTCAAACGTAGCAGTATTTAATAAGAGGAGGAGTTTGGGCATTTTGTTTACGATGCTTCTTGCGTTTATTAGTTTGCATTTGAGGTCAGTAGTGGTTAGTATTGAGGAAGTAAGGGGCGTGCGTACCTAGTTTTGGATGTTGGTTGGGTGGATGTCTTGGATGATGAATGGTTGGATGTTTTGGGTGATGGAGGGTTGGATGTTGGGGGATTGATTTTTATGCAGTCAGCATGGTAGTCGATGTATAGATTTGTGTCACCTAGGTCTTGGCGTCTTTTGAGTTCTGCATGGAGTTCACGGGAGCGGATCCATTGTAGTAAAGATAGGCCAGGCCGTGATCAAAGGTTGCTGTGGTTGTGGCTGGATCTGGCAATTGAATTTATAGTGTAAATGAACTTTCGTTTGATGGCCTCATTTTTGCAGGTGACTCTACAGAATCGTGGGGCCACTGAGCCATCTCTGTTCTTGTATTCTGGGCCATCTCTGGAGACTTCAATGATTTCATTGGGGTTGGTGTCTGATGACTGCTGATGATGCTACAAACCTTTGTGATATCAGGTTCATTGGTGAGATCTAATCCAAATAAGAAAGCGTTTTGATGTTTTTGTTCTCGCTCAATGATATCTTTAATGAGTATGGAGATGTTGTTTGGTTGATTGGCAATTCTTTGTGGTTTTGGTTGTGGCTGAGGTGATGGTTGTTGAATTGGGATAAGATTTTGATCTGTTGAGTTTTCATTTTTCTGTGCTGTATTTCCCCCCCAAAATATGTAAAACGTGCTTCTAAACTTGATTCCATGGAGTCTATGGTTGCTTGCTGTGTCTTTATAGCTGTTTCTATGATATGGACCCTGTCAGATGTGGCAATTAAGTTATCCAGTTTTGGTATACAAGGTGGACATAGAAATGGATGGGAAGGAGTTTCCAGTAGAAAATTTGCTACTTGTTTGCTTATTCCCAGGCAGGTATGCTGGGCGTATTTGGCACATATGCGGCATTTCTTGAATTCATCATATTCGTTGATAGGTTCATTACACTTATAGTGTGTGCTGGAGTCATTGGGGTCATCGGTGATATCCTTCGTTTGTGGGCATTTGGTGGTGGAGTTTTTGGAGTTTTTGCCTGGCATGATGATGTCATGATTAATGATCAGTCAATGTTTGACAAAATTAATTAATCAATATCAATAATAAATCAATGATAAATCAACGTCTATCAAATTAATTCAGCAATCAATCAACAAGTTAATTAATCAATGATAATAATAAATCAATGTCCTGGTGGCGCAGTAGACTAATTCACTGTTATTAACATCCAGCTGCCTGCAATTACTGCGAGTTCTAATCTCACCAGGCTCAAGGTTGACTCAGCCTTCCATCCTTTCTAAGGTGGGTAAAATGAGGACCCGGTTTGTGGGGGCAATAAGCTGACTTTGTATAAATATACAAAAGTATGAAGGCTATTGCTTAACGCACTGTAAGCCGCCCTGAGTCTCCGGAGAAGGGCGGCATATAAATCAATTTTTTAAAAAAAAATGTCTAGTAATTAATTAATCAATCAACAAATCAATTAACAATCAGTGTGCGGTTAATTAATATTACCTGACCAGTTGAATAATTAATTAAATTATTTGATTTTGTTTGAATTTCCTGCAGATTCAGGGTCTACCTTTCAGATCGACAAATGCCATCGTGCACGATCAATGCAGCCTCTTGAGTCCAACAGGACAATTTTCATGCCTGCATTTGTTGGGGCTGCCTTTGCTTCAGCCTTCCACATGGGCACTTGCCACCTGTGTTAAAGTGGAAGGTGAGGGGGGCAAGGGCGGGGGGCACTCCTTGTAGGACAGGGATGACCAATGTTCTCAGGTCTTGGCGCAGTTCCTGTTTGTTGCCACACTGTGTTATTGCAAGAAGAGAAACACCAAAAGACTAATGAAGCAGTCGCAGGCTACACTATAGGCTGGCAAACATTTGTGATTTGAATTCAGCGGATATTTTTATTTTTACTTTTCTGATGAGACAACAATTCCAAATATTTCTGAAAATATACAGGATCTGAAAGTACTAAATGATGTCTGAAGGACATTCTGTCTTGGAAAAAGTTTTCTTGTTTCCTTCCAAGCAAAGGCAGGTTTTCAGGTTATTTTAAATGTTCTCAAAAAAGAGGACCAGGAACTTGTCTGCCAACAACTGAGCCATTTGGTACTTGATTTAATACGTTTTTGTTTTCCTGTTTCCAAGGTTTGGCTATGTTAGTTAACAGCAATGAAAACTAATAGACAAAAAAGAATCTTAATTATACTGTAAGATTTTGTATATTGTAGCTTATCAAACATAGTAAGTGTGGAGTTAGTATTTTTTCCTCCACTGACTCTCTGCCCCCCCCCCCCCGCCCATCCTTAAGAAGATATATGGACGCTCATCTTGCCTCTAAAAGACCAAGTTGTGGTCCATGAAAGCCGAGGCCATCAGTATCTGAGGCTTCAAAATGCCACAAGATCTCTCACAGGGAGCACCCAAATTATTCCTTTGCTTAGGATACCAACATTATCCTTAGAATTTCTGAAAGGAGAAAAGCTGATCCTCAGATAGGGACCTTAAGAGGTGGGTTTCATGATAGCTGAAGAAAAAGGAAGCCAGGGTCTAGGGAATTTCTCCCAAGGAGGCTAACAAAGAGACCACAGGCTGCTCAGGGCCTCATAGCAAGTGCTGAGACCTTCCTTCTCTCATGCAAGAGAGGAGCTGAGAGCATGGGATGCCCGGGGGGTGGGGTGGGGGACCATCTCTGAATTGATGAAAGACCTTTCCAGCAGCCAAACTTTCCTCTGAGTAGGAGATGTTTCCTTGGAACAGAGTAGCCGGGGTCACTAACAATGTTCACCTCTGGCTCCAAATGGCAACCCTTGGGCTTCTGGTGCAAAACAAAATGGAGTCCTTAACCCTGGTGCTGCCTTTCTATCCAGAATAAGATACCGATTCCAGATCATGTAAGATCACGGCATTCTCTTTTAATAAAATGATGCAAAAGAGACAGCGACAAATTTCCAAACCACCCAAAAAGTACAAAACAAAAATGTCTGACAAACTTTTTCCAGAACCAGCAGATATGCAATCAAACACTTTGTCTGCAAAGACTGAGTGGCACACCATGCAAATATGAATCATTGTTGTTTTAGGTTAGTTTTTGTGCCTGGATTTCTATTTCACCTTTTGTTCTAGAAAGGACTTCAAAATCAGTTAATTTCAGACTAAATACCATGAAATTAAATTACGAGAGTGGTCTTCTGATCCGGGGGCCATTTTTCAGCCCTAACTTCATTCTAAGTCAGGATGGGATTCATTGCTTTTCATGTCTCTGCCATCACACTCTTTGCCCAGATGGTGGACCTGCTGTGCTTAAGAGTATTGTGTCCAAAGTGCAAGCAAGGACAGCAAGTGCCCTCCCTCAGCAGCCCCCCCTCCCCATTATTTCTCCTTCTCCTTTGCACTATCCATCTCATTGAAACTGGGCAGTGAAGTTTCAAGGAAGACATTATAGAGAGTCCTGAATCGACAGCCATTTGTTTAGTGACTGTTTGAAGTTACAACAGCATTAAAAAAAGTGACTTATGACTGGTCCTTGCACTTATGACCGTCCCCTGCAATCACATGATAGTGATCCAAGAATTTGGCAACCAGCTGGCATTTACAACTGTTGCAATGTCCCAGGGTTCACAATCATTATTTGCCACCTTCCCAGCTGACTTCTGACAAGCAAAGAAAAGAAGCTGGCAGGGAAGGTTGCAAATCACCAGGACGATATTATGTCTCTCTTAATAAGGTGACCAGAAGCGTTATTTTATCTTTAATTATTTAAAGATGCCTACATTTTTAAAGGAATTTATCCATCAGTTCTCTGTCCCAGAACAAGAGGAGTGAAGGCTCACCCTCTCTGCAAATTCTACCTGGCCTCAGCCTGGCCTCTCTTCTCACCCCAAACTTTTCTGACTTGGACATAAGAAGAAAACTAAGAAGGTCTCGCAAAACCTAGGAAGCTGAGATTGCTAAGAAGAATTTGGCCACTTACTAAATAATTTTGAGAGTGTTGGTGAAATAATCATTGTCAAATTTCAAGCTTTTTAAAAAAACAAGATGTCTCAAAGAAAAAGAAAGGATAAAACAGCTAAAGACCACGAAGAGTCCATGAAAAAAGCTCATTCAAAGAAAGTTGCAAACAGATTTGTTACAATGACATCAATCACCCTGCCATTCTTAGTGTACAAGCTAGCTTGGTCCAATAAGCTATTAGGCAGCTAACACCAGGAGACCCTGAGTTCTATAAATCATATCATATCATATCATAAAAATATCATATCATATCATATCATATCATATCATATCATATCATATCATATCATATCAT
>WNWU01007437.1:0-16622 GCA_012654045.1 Ptyas mucosa | reverse complement strand
CCCGCAAAGAAGTCACAGGATCCATTGAACTGTGCCGTGAAGCTGGCATCCGCGTTATCATGATCACCGGTGACAACAAAGGTACTGCTATTGCCATCTGTCGCCGCATCGGCATCTTCAGCGAAAATGAAGAAGTGACCGGCAGGGCCTACACCGGCCGGGAGTTCGACGACTTGCCCTCTGCTGAACAACGGGAAGCCTGCAAAAGAGCTTGCTGCTTTGCACGGGTTGAGCCCACACACAAGTCAAAGATCGTGGAGTTCCTGCAGAGCTTTGATGAGATCACTGCCATGGTGAATAGATGGGAATATATGTGGGCAGGGAACTACCCACCATTAAGTCTGGATGACTGAATGGGTGCTAGGGAAATTTAGTACAGGTAGTCCCTCGATTTACGACCGCAATTGGGACCAGAATTTCCATTGTTAAGTAAAGTGGTTGTTAAGTGAGTTTCACCTGATTTTACAACCTTTATTGCCACGGTTGTTAAGCAAATCACTGCAATTAAGTGAATCACATGGTCATTAAGCGAAACCTGCATCCCCTGTTGATTTTGCTTCTTGGAAGTCAGCTGGAATCTGCAAATAGTGATCATGTGACCCCGGGATTCTGCAACTGTTGTAAATATACGCCAGTTGCCAAACACCCAAATTGTGATCACATGACCATGGGGATGTCTATGGAGATTCTCAGTCATCCAGGTCATGGTTGCCCCAAAGGTGCTTTTTCAAGAGGCAACTGGACTTTCTGGTTTTTCTTTGAAGATGTTTTGCTTCTCATCCAAGAAGCTTCTTCAGCTCTGAAGAAGCTTCTTGGATAAGAGCTGAAGAAGCTTCTTAGATGGGAAGCGAAACATCTTCAAAGCCAAACCAGAAAGTCCAGTTGCCTTTTGAAAAAGCATATTTGGGACAACCATGGGGATGCTGTGATGGTCAGAAGTGCAAGGACCAGTCATAAGTCACTGTTTTCAGTGCTGTTGCATCTTCAAATGGTTGCTAAAAGAATGGTTGCAAATCAAGGACTACCTGTAAAAGTTGTATGATTGTTTAAATTTTTGTAGCCTGATGTTCATTAAAAAGAATAATGAAATTTGCTCATGATTGAAGGTGTGATATGTGTCCCAGGATAATGTTGCAGGATCCAATCTGGGTCGGTCACTGGGAACAGAGGTTTTGTCTTCTGAGCTTTCGGACTCGTGCTGGAGCCCATCTTCAGGGAATTTCTCTCTATCAGAGTGTGTGCTGTTCAGATTGGATCCTGCAGAAATTTACTATATGAAAGAATTGATTGTTTTCCCAACTGACTTTTGTGTGAACAAGTGAGTGTCTCTTTTCATTTCATCTTTTCATTTAGGGAAGCGATCTATGTTTCTCCCCTTTCACTCGTTTGATCTGAGGATTAATTAACAGAAGAGGACCATGTCTCATTCCTACACCAAACTTTTAAAAATGTATATAGAGGCAAACCACTGGACAGTCCAAAGAATCAGGAATCAAATCAAACAAAATTAAAATGAAATTTAAAATAAATGCTAAAATAATAAAAATAACAGAGCCCTGTTACTTTTAACAAGAGCTCTGAAGGAGCATGATGTCATTAGGAAGCATCAGGGAACATTTCAGGGATTCCCTTCAGGAATTGCTCATTTAAGATGTTTTTAATGGCCTTTTTTCCGTTCTTTTCTGAAATGGAGGACCACCTAGTGATGCAATTATGTCCCTCATCAAGGATGATGGTTCAGTCTTGGAACCTGAGGTTTTCCAATATTTACTTCTTTATATCTCAGTTAACTCTCTATGTCCTTCCTCCCCTCCTTTCTCTTTCTGTCTCCTGATAGACTGGTGATGGTGTAAATGATGCCCCAGCTTTGAAGAAAGCCGAAATTGGAATTGCCATGGGCTCTGGTACTGCCGTGGCCAAGACTGCCTCTGAAATGGTGTTGGCAGATGATAACTTCTCCACTATTGTGGCTGCGGTGGAGGAAGGCCGGGCCATCTACAACAACATGAAGCAATTCATTCGCTACCTCATCTCCTCTAACGTGGGTGAGGTTGTCTGGTAAGCGGCTTTGCCCACTGTCACCTGGCCAGCTTCAAAGCTAAACTAGGTTGTCTGGAAAACGGTTTTGCAGAGGGACAAATCAATACTGAGTAACTATGTAGTAAATATTCCTGATTTCCAGAGACTTCTTTGATCTCATGCTTATCTTTCTTCTCTGCATCTCCCCATTCCAGTATCTTCCTTACAGCTGCCCTCGGTCTCCCTGAAGCCTTGATCCCTGTACAGCTGCTGTGGGTGAACCTGGTGACCGATGGGCTTCCAGCCACTGCCTTGGGTTTTAACCCCCCTGATTTGGACATCATGAACAAGTCCCCTCGCAGCCCCAAGGAGCCCCTGATTAGTGGTTGGCTCTTCTTCCGCTACATGGCCATTGGAAGTAAGTGCTTTCCTCCCATAGCTGTTGCCTTGGTCTAGCTTTGGACCTATATCATATATTTTGGCCCTATATTCTAACTGTGAATTCAAGTCTGTACCCTCATCCTTGTCTTATGTGACCTAACAGTAATAGCTCAGCAATCTGTATCATCTCCAAAATCCCAGGCAAGCACAACTCTTCTGCATGACCCAGCCTGGTACAATTAGGCTATCTTTGGTTTATTCTTCAGTCAGTTGCATGCTGTTCATATTTATTATTATATGTTTGCAAACAGAGCCATTAGGCTAGGGCAAACTATGCATTCACCAAATAAATAATAGCAATAGCACTTAGACTTATAGACTTATATACTGCTTCACAGGGCTTTACAGCACTCTCAAAGTGGTTTACAGAGTCAGCATATTGCCCCCAGCAATCTGGGTCCTCATTTTACCGTCCTTGGAAGGATGGAAGGCTGAGTCAACCCTGAGTCGGTGAGGATCAAACTCCTGGTAGTGAGCTGAATTAGCCTACAATATTGCATTCTAACCACTATGCCATCACGGAGCAAGGAAGAAACCAACCCAGCCCTTTCATTCCAGTTTCTCAGCGGTCATCTTTTTTTTTTAGATTTTATTGATTTTCTGTTGTTTACATTTTGTTAGTGCTTAATAAACAACGTGTTGTCTGTGTTATTTAATTTACTTAACAATACAGATTACATTCTTAATCTCCACCTCTTTTTTCCAACCACTGGTAAAATAAAATCCATGTTTGATAATATTCTGTGTCTTCTTTCTGTTTAATCTTCAGCGTAAGTCTGTCCATTTCTGCACAATCTAGTATCTTCCTAATTATCTCTTCGTCTCACGGTGTTTCTTCATTTTTCCAATATTGTGCAAATATAATCTTCGCTTCTCTTAAGACATGCAATATTAAATATATACTTTGCTTATCAAGTTTTTCTGATGTTATACCTAATAAAAACAGGTCGGGTTTAAAATCTACATGTTTTCCTATCATCTTTTGTAACCACTTATGTTTTTTTGCCCAAAATCTTTTTGCTTTAACACAAGTCCACCACATGATAATATGTGCCCAATGTCAGCATTCCAGAAAACCCCCAACTCCCAGTAAAGACGCGGAAGCAGGCATTTTCCAAAGTTTGTTTTACTAGAATAGGTAAACTGGCACATCTGGGAAATCCCGAATCTGAAAAGCCCGGGCTTTCCTTCAGTAATCCAAAGCTCCCAAAACCACCCCCTTTCTCCTCAATCGATCACATGCTCCAATCAACATCTGTTCCACCTCAACCCAGCCCCTGACCACTCCTCCTCCAGATGCTGGATCACCCTGACCTTGACCGATAGGAAGAATGCTATTATGTCTACTAATTCCCCTCTCCTAAATCCCCCTCCTACTTTCCCACACACTAGGAGGTGGCAGCATTGAAGCTTCTGGCCTAATATGGCTTCCAAGGCTGACACCCATTTTTTGGTTACATTTCCAACATTTGCTAGACATATTTTTAAACATTTTAGCTAACCTAGCAGGTGGTAAGTGCCATCTATAAAAGATTTTATATAAATTTTCTTTATAAGAAGTTGCCATTGTCAATTTATAGTTCCTTTCCCATAAGTTTTGCCATTTCTCTAATTCTATATTATAACCAACATTTTTTTTTACCCACTGTGTCATTGTGTCTTTTACTTTTTTGTCCTCCATTTTCCAGTTTAGTAAAAAATTATATATTTTCTTAATTAATTTTTCATCAGAGTTCAACAATATCTGATCAAAGACTGTCCTTTATAAAAGCCATACTTTTTCATGTCTTTATCATATTTAGATTGTATTTGCACTTGAGCCCACTGTGATAATATAATACCCTGGTCTTCAAGCTCTTGCTTAGATTTTAATTTCCCTTCAGTGTCCAAAATATCTTTATATGTCACAATTTTTTCGAACTTCACCAGATTTGGATATGTAAAGGCTTCCATTGTTGAGACCCATTCTGGAATTTTCGAATAAATCTTAGGTTTTATTTTTCCCCATACAGGTAATAATGAGTTTCTTATATAGTGATTTTGAAAGTATCTGTGAATTTTATTCTTCTTGTACCATAAGAAGGCGTGCCATCCCAGTTGTAAATCATGTCCTTCTAAATATAACAATCTCTTATGCCTAAGGGTTATCCATTCTTTTAGCCATGTTATCACACATGCTTGATAATATAAAAGCCAGTCTGGTAATCCAAATCCTCCATTCTCTTTAGATTCTTGTAACATTTTCAATTTAATTCTCACTTTTTTTCCTTGCCAGATAAATTTCAGGATCAGTTTATTCAAATCATCAAAGAATTTCTTTTCAATTTTTATAGGTACTGTTTGGAACAGGGAAAGCAATTTTGGTAGAATATTCATTTTTACAGTAGCAATCCTTCCCAACATTGATAGATGTAGATTTTTCCATTTTTCCAAATCTAATTTTATTTGCTTGAATAATTTTATATAGTTGTCTTCTTTTATCATTGCACATCTTGCTGTTAAGTATATTCCCAAGTATTTAACTTTCTTAACTATTTGCAAGTCCACTTTTTCTGCCAATTGTTCTTTTCGTTTTTGTGTAAGGTTTTTGACTATAACTTTAGTTTTTTCTCTATTTATTTTCAATCCTGCTACCTCTCCAAACTCCTCTATCTTTTTTAATAGTTTAGGAATTGTCTCCAATGGTTCTTCTACAATAAATACCAAATTGTCTCCAAATGCTTGTAATGTATATCTTTCCTCTCTTATCTCCATTCCTTTAATTTCTGGATCTTGTATAATATTCCTGTTCAAGACTTCCAAAGTGAATATAAATAGTAAAGGCGATAGTGGACATCCTTGTCTTGTTCCTTTCTTTATATTGAAATGCTCTGTGTAATCCCCATTTAAACTTTGGTTGTTTGTTTATAGTATATCATCTTAATTACATTTATAAATTTTTCTCCAAAATCCATACAGTTTAGTTGATGTGTCATAAATTGCCAGCTTACATTATCAAAGGCTTTCTGAGCATCTAAAAAGATTAGTGCCATTTGTTTTCCTGGGTGCATTTTGTAGTATTCTAATGTATCTAAGATAATCCTTAAATTGTGTTTTATTTGTCTTTTTGGTAAGAAACCATTTTGATCTGGGTGGATAAATTCAGTCAATTTTTTCAATCTCTCTGCTATTATTGAAGTAAAGATTTTATAGTCGACTTCCGGCTGAGCCACCGGCATCGCCAGACGCTTCTTTGTGAAGCGCCAGCCCCAGACTCCGTAGAATCGCAAGAACAGCGAAAATCAGCTGTCTTGCGGTTTGGAATCCTTCCCCCCAGGAAGAAGGGGGGAAGGAGAGCAGACGGGTGGGGTAGAGCTCCCTAAGAGCACCAGGTTTTGCCAATAATCTGGTGCTCAAAGATGAGAGCTCCCCGTGAAGCCTGTCAAAGCTCCGGACCTGGGATGCCTCTGATGGGGAACTTTTTCCCTGTCAGAACTAGATGCCGCGGCCACCCCATTAAACAACTTTAAACAAATACTTCTTGAACTAAGATGGCAGAGCACAAGTTGCACGAAGGAAACAGCAAGTATTTTTTTTTCCTTTTTTTTTTAACTCCAAGGATTTACTTTCTTTAAAAGATTTCTCCTAAGTGGAAAGTGAAAGCAAGATGGCGTTTGAGTTTCAACGGGGCGTGAAGAAGTGAAAGTTAAAAGCAACTATTGATAAGCCCCTGTTTGAAACGTAAAACTCCTTTTTGAAAAGTGGATGAAATAATAATAATAATTTAAGCAGCAATATAAATTAAAAAGTCTTTTTTTTCCTTTTTTCTTCTTGAAATTCTTTTTTTTTCTTTCTTCTTTTTTTTCCCGTCCTTCTGGAGGGGAAGGAAGAAGGGGGGCAAGATGGCTGGGCTTTTTGAAAACAAAGAAAGTAAAGGAGGGTTATTTAACCCTCAATGGTCTGACTTTGAGGAAGCTTGGAGCTCAATTACCTCTGCTTTATTGAAAAGAATTGATACTATATTTCAGGCTTCTCAAGCTGGAAAAAATGAAATACATGGAAATACTGAGTTGCAATCTAGCAGTGGGGGATTGAATGAAGAGCTGGGAGAGGAAAAAAAACAACAACAGACCATAGCCGATCTTACAGAAGAGAGAAAGATGAAGGCTGAGCAGGAGCAAGAAACTCTGGAAGCTGATGAAGAGCTGTTCCCAGAAGAAGCTACATTCCTGCAAAAAGTTTATAATATCCAATCCCAAAAACCGCAAAATTTTTCTGGAGTTAAAAAAGGCAGAGGGATCAAAGTTAAGAAGAAAGTTCGTAAAAAGGAAAAGAAGAAAGCCTGGAGAAATGGAAAATAACCCTGCTTGACGAGATGATGGTCCTTAAAAAGTATTGTTTAAATGTTTAAAGATTTTGAATTTTTTGGGGGGGGGGAAAGCAGACAGCAGTTTAATGCCAGTTAACCAAGTGATGAATGATGAGGAGGCAATTTATAGCTGTATTGGAATATTTTGAGAAGAATAAACAGATCACTGCAATGCTGGTGTGTTGGGCTGTGAAATATGCCCTGACTTGAAGGATTTGGAATATTTTATTAAGGACTGTGATAAATCTGGATCTAACTGTAAATGTAGAAGTTTTATTGAATATACTAAACTGGAGCTTCTTGTTTGATGGTAATAAATATAAGGCAAAAGGACTATGGATCTAGAGCAATTGCAGCTGATTTGGTGGTTTCCCTAATACGTTTGATGAATCTACTAATTTAACTTTTGACTGGATTTGATGGATATTATTACAAATATAATTATAAAGTCACTCGGGGGTTTTTTTTTTTATAAAGAAGCAACTTTCTATTTAGGTGGGTAGACGTAAATGATGAAGATATTCTATACGCTGTTGGAAGATGTGAAGACAAGAAGATTAGCAACTGGTTTAATCTAGTATGAAGAATTTAAATGTTTGATATAGTTATTAAATGATGTTTTATCTGTATTGATAAATTTATAAGAGGTTTGACTGTTATATTCCTTTTTTGACTAAAAATTTTATTATTATTGTTTTTTTTATTAAGTGTTTTAACTATAACTGGACCTTGATGGTTTAAAAATGGAGGACGGAAGACTTTATATAGTATTTTATTTTAAATTTGGGGGTTTTTTGATTGAGGGTTTCTTTATTTTTCTTTGTTGTTGGGTTTTTTTCTCTGTTTTAAATGAAAGAAGTTATAAAATATCTTGTTAGATCGTATAGACTTAATAATTTGCTAAGTATTAATTAGTTATATTGAGTAATGATAGGTGTGATTACGTAATACTTAATTGTTTTATTAACTGCTGTAACTATAAATGGAGACATGGAGATTAATTCTGTTGAATTAGATGGAATAAGAAGAAAGAAGACTTGCTTTCCTTTTATCTACTTGTTTAATGATTAGGATTATGATAAGTGTGAAATGGAGTTTAACTTAGAGAATTTGAGCTGTATTTTATCTTGTAATTGTATTTGCTCTGGGAAGTCGGGGGGGGGGTTGGGGGGGGGGGAGAAAATGTATGTAAAATTTTTAAAACTTTTTCAATAAAAAATAAAAAAAAGATTTTATAGTCCACATTTAATAAAGTTATTGGTCTATAATTTTTTATCTGTGTCAGATCTACATCCTCTTTTGGTATTAACGTAATGTTTGCTTCTGTCCATGTATTGGGTAGTTTAGCTTCAATTAATAGCTCATTACAAACTTCCTTCAGTGGTAAGCTTAATGTGTCTGAAAAGCATTTGTAGAATTCTGCCGGTAGCCCATCTGGGCCTGGTTTTTTTTCATTTTTCTGTCTTTTTATCGCTTCTGTTAGCTCCCACATTGTTATTTTTTCATTTAGTGCATTTTTAAGATTTTCTGGAACTTTGGGTAGATTAGCTTCTTCCATATATTGTGCTATTTTTTCCATAGATTTATTTTCTATATCATATAGCTTTTCATAATATTCTTTGACTATTTTTTTATTGTTTCATTTTGGAATTGTATGTGTCCCTGCTCATCTTGCAGTTTATTTATCATTTTTTTCTCTCTTTCTTTTTTCAGTTTATACGCCAGCCATCTTCCCGGTTTATCTGCATTCTCAAAAAAAAATTGTTTTGTCCTTTTGGTTTGTTGGGCTATTTCTTCTGAGACTATTAAGTTCAATTTGTGTTTAATTATCTCCATTTTTCTTTTAAGTGTTATCTTTTGCGGGTCTCTTTGGAGTTCTAACTCCAATTTCTTATACTCTTCTTTTAACATCATACCCTGTTGTTTTTTCTCTTTATTCTTTTTAGCCATGTAGGTTATAGTTAATCCTCTGAAGAATGCTTTAGCTGTATCCCATACATTCTGGAGTGAAGTATCTTCTCGTTTATTTTCCTTAAAGAAAAATTCCATTTCCTTTGTTGTAGGTTCTGTAAATTCTTTCTCTCTTACTATGGATTCGTTCAATGTCCACATAAAATTCTTCTTTACTCTTCTCCAAGTCAATTATACTGGGTTATGGTCAGCCCAAATGCTAGGTTCTATCTCCACCTCAAGTATGTTGATTTTTAATTCAGTGGACATCCATAACATATCAATTGTCAGTTTTGGAAGACAATTTTCTTTTTTGCTTCTTAACTGCCACATATTTTAGCTGGGGAAGTTGGGAGGGGGTTGTTGTTGGAGTGGTAGAAAGTTAGTCATAACAACATTCCATATTGAAGGACTTTTGCCTGCGTCTGATGGAGACTGCCTGAAGATTGTATCCAGTTGAGTGTGAAGAGTTGATTGGACAATGTGATGAACTTGTGGGTGTGGGGCAGGGCTGTGAACTGTCATCTGGGTGTGGAAAACCTGGAAGCTTTCAGATTCGGGTTTTCCCAGATGTGCCAACATGACATCTCTAATAAATTGGAACTTTGAGGAACCTCAGGCCTCAGAGCTTTATTTCGTTGGGGATGTTCCTTGGAACCCTGACATCAATTCTACACCATGTTATACACCATCTAACAGACCATGTGTCTGTTAGAATAGAACGCGTACTGAGTCTTTTTCAAATTTATTTCTCTCCAGACATCCTGTATACAAATTTCTTCTGTCATTTTGAAAAATGTCTTAGGTAATCTCTTTCTTCTTTCCCCCCCTATTTTAGTGCTTTTATAATATAGTTTTCCATCCACAATTGCATTGAAGTCTCCTATGAGACAAATATTATGATATTCCATTTCCAATATTTTCTTGTGTAATGCTTGGTAAATTTTTTCTTGCTTGTTATTTGGTGCATATATTGCTATTATCAATGCCTTTTTTTGGTTAATCATTGTTTCTACCATCAAGATTCTTCCTTCTTCATCTGAATAGACCTGTTTCGAGTCCATTGATTGTTTCTTGCAGACAAATTATTTCTGTTTCCAATTTTCATAGTTGTGTAAAGATTTTTCTTCTTTTGGAAGGGGAATTCAGTCCATTTATATTCATTGAGAGGATCCCATTTCCTTCCTCCATTTTGTTTAGTTGTATTTAGGGTTTAGTTTCCTAGTAGTTCTTTTCTGTCTTTGTTCTTTTATTAGTCCCTCTTCTTCTTGGTCTGTATTTTCTTTCTCTTTCTCTTCTTCTTTGCTTTGTATCTGTTGCTATTTCTCCATGTTTTTTGAGTTCTTTATCTGCTTGTGTACTTTGTGTTCCCCCTTCAAAAATGTGGTCATCCTTGAGGAGATACTCCTTTCTGGCCTTCTCTTAGCTCATAATAACTTTTCCATATTTGTTTTGCCTACAGTATATGTCGGAGCAGCCACTGTTGGGGCTGCTGCCTGGTGGTTCTTATATGCTGAGGATGGACCTGGAGTGTCTTACCATCAGTTGGTGAGTTAGAGATTGCTCTAAATTGTGGGAGACAAGAGCAGGAGTATTATATGAGGAATGAAGGATTTCTTAATTTGGAAAAGCCCTGTTCAGTCTTAATCTCGCTTTTCCCCATTCTTCTTTTCTTCTCCTAGTCCCATTTCATGCAATGTACAGATGACCACCCTTCCTTTGAAGGCTTGGACTGTGAGATCTTTGAGTCCTCTGTCCCCATGACTATGGCTTTGTCCGTCTTAGTCACCATTGAGATGTGTAATGCACTCAACAGGTAAAATGGAGGATGATGGCTTCATATACATGGTACTGCCTTGCACATTTTTCACTAGCATTTCTCCATGCTTTGTTTCCACCTTGTGCAAATCTTACACTTTCTCCAGCTTTCCAAATTGTGCAGGATGACGGGGAAGGACAAATTCATGTACTCTCTAAAGATAATTCAAAGTTCATGTCAACAAAAGAATGAATATTAGAGATTCAGCTTTAATTCAGCTTTTTTGCAATGTGCAAAAATTTATATTTCAAGTTAATTTACATTTCATGCAAAACACCAGCCGCTGCAAATATGTAAGGCAGAATAATTTTTGCAGCAATACAGGGAACCAAGGAATAGCTGAAGAATAGCATTGTAAATCACCTACATCTCATCTATCATGGACGTGTCTTCACAATAGAAGAAGGGCAGCCTGCTGAAGTGTGCCAAGGTTAATTAGCACAAAAGCAGTGCTTTCCCAGTTATTGCAGCAGAATTATTGCCATGCCCCAAAGTCAAGTATCCTTAATTTAAAACATATACTTCTTTGCATAATTAATTCATGTTTTACTGTTCAGAAGGGAGGGCAAAGAACAAGTGCCTCCAATCACTAGCTCTCCCATTCTGATCACATTTCAAAGTCATAAAGATGATTTAAAATGAAGTCTGAGATTAATTGAATTTTGCATCCAAATTGCAATACTGTGTTCTAACTTTGTCACAATCCTCAAATACACCCATTTGTTAAGTCCCAGGACTGGGACCTTCCAAGCAGAGCTGAGATCTATCTAATTAACCTTTTGGTCAAAGGAAAGTAGCTCACATCTCATATACTCAATTTTTTAAAAGAGAACAAGTTGCTATATATTTGCACTGACTGATTATTTAAGACTGGGAGCTCTCATTTCAAAAACACAGTGGAAATCATAACTTTGATTTGATTTCCCATTTCTGTCTCCTATATAGCCTTTCAGAGAACCAGTCCTTGGTACGGATGCCTCCCTGGGTGAACATCTGGCTTCTGGGATCTATCTGCCTCTCCATGTCTCTGCATTTTGTCATCCTTTACGTTGATCCCCTGCCTGTAAGTAATAGTGACCACATTTTTGATTAGCGAGGGCTGGGGGATTTTACTTTTGGATTCAAAAGTAAAAAGGGGCCATGGAGTTTGCAGAGGCACAAATATAGCAAGTCTTTTCTTCAGCTCTTTAAAGCAACTGTATCATTTCCAGGATGATGTGGCACCTAAAGAGGACAGCTACATGACCAACACGCCCAGCTGTTTCAGGGAATAGCAGATGGGTGCTAGATTCATGCCTGTCTATGAACCTTTTTGCCTTCAAATCTGAGGCATGGCATAGTCCAAATGGCTAGAGGACTGCACTCCCAGTTCTTGCTGAATTCTACAGAAATCAAGAAAAAGATTATGCAAACCCTTTGAAAAAAATACTTCAGAATGCACAGCAGTGTGCTTTAAGTCCCTTTTTTCAAATCATTAAAATAGCTGTTCTACTGTACTTCTAGCTGGTGAAGTCTGTTCCAGGCTTCTACAGCTGTTCCAGAAACTGCTTCTGGCTGCTTCTTCATGTGTGGATATGCACAGCCACCTCTGCTTGCTGGGGAAAATAATAAGTGAACCAGCTATGCATGCATGTACACTCACATGGAAACATCTAAGAGTAGCTTCTGAAAGCAGCAGAGTCAGACTCTAGACTCTAGAAAAAGCAGCTTCTTTAATAGCTTGAAAAGAGATGTTTCAAGTGTTCTTCCATTCATTCCAGAATTCCTCCATCAAAGGATTTATACACTCCTACTTGCTTGGAGTAACAAGTCCCATTTATTAAATCCAATCTTTAATCAGGATTCAGCCAATTATATCTAATGTAGCCTATCATTTACATCATTTTAATACATATTCTGGCTATGAGTGGAAAGGTAGAATAAAATACATATTTCTCTTATTGACGTCTCCATTGTTGTTCTTGTGCTTTCCAGATGATCTTCAAGTTGACACACTTGGACTTGCATCACTGGCTCATGGTGTTGAAGATATCCTTGCCCGTCATCTTTCTGGATGAATGTCTCAAATTTGTTGCCCGGAACTATCTGGAGCGTAAGCCTCTCTAACCTACTTTATCTTCCCAGTCTTTTGCCTTTTCCTTCTTACTGGAAGTGGATTTCCCAGATGTAATCCATGAAAACAAAATCATAAAATTGGAGAAGATAAATGGGATGTCCCCTTCCTTCTGATCTTTCTCTTTGTAATTAATTCCTGCCTTCCTCTGATATTTTCTCTGTTAGTCTAGAATTCCCATCTGCACTCATTCAGTACAACACACCTTTAAATATAGGATTTGGTCCTTGGTCACTTGGGTTCCTTCCTGGTGAACTCCATGGAGCACATCCAGATGCATCTGATATCAGTCCCAAGGAATTTACAATTCTGATAAAGGCAGTGACAGAGTCCCTTTTGTCAAGCTGTGGAGTTGCTTCTGGATCCTTGGTTTCACTTTTTAGATCTGAAGATAAAGTAGGTCCTGTTGGACCAGAGGAATTACAGAAGTAGATGGAAACTGTCTGGGTGTCTATGGAGATTCTCAATTATCCAGGTAATGGTTGTCCCAAAAGTGCTTTTTCAAAGGCAACATCAGTTCAGCTTCTTGGATGAGAAGCAAAATGTCTTCAAGGAAAAACAAAGTCCAGTTGCCTTTTGAAAAAGCACCTCTGGGAGTTCTGTGTAATAAGATATATCAAAAGAGAGAAGAAACAGTTGTTTGCCTATCTCTTATTCTCTTATTCTAAAGAGTTCTCCCTCCTTTATGGGTTGCTAATAATTCATTCATTCATTTATTTTACTTACTCATTCCACCCAGACTAATAATATTCTCCTCTTCTTGTGAACTTCCTTCCTAATCTCTATTAACTCTGGCTTCTTCTTTCCATCCTGTAGCATAAACTCCTCCCCCCTCTATTCTCCTGTATCCTGCCTCCCAGGTATCTTACTGTACAACCCTCAATTGCATGCCTTGTTTGTTTTCTGGCAATTCCTTCATATCTGTCTGTTGATCTATGCAGAAAAATAGGCAATATCTGTGGGGAGCCTGGGAAAATGTTTCTTTTTTGCTTGGACAGTCTGTTTGCTGCAGCTGACATTGTCCAGGAAACTAGGGCCCAGCCACATAGGGGGAGAGGGCAAGAGACAGAAAATTCATAGAGCAAGGGACAGAAAATCCTTCCCTGAAAGAGAATTATTCCAAGAGTACCATTTCTTCATGAAATGTTTGGTTGGTGGTAATCTGATCAGTGCAAGACTCCACGTTGTACAAATTCAACTTCCTGTTGGAATGCAATAATGGTCATGACCATTTCAATAAACATCAACTATAAATGTTATGTTTTGAATGCCCACAGAGCAGGCTGAATTTCCAAGAGGGTTTCAAATTTAGCATTTTTAATATGGTGGGACTAACACGTCTGCCAAGGAACCTTTGTATATCTATTTAGAAAGCTTCAAATATTTCAGAGAGAACCATGTCTAATTCACTGATCTTCACAGAATAGGTTGGCGCCTGATCTAACCAGTCTCAGTGACTCTACCTTATAGTACAGGGGTCTCCAACCCCCAGTTTGTGGACCGACACTGGTCCACAGCATGCCAGCAACTGGTCCACACAAACAAGCGAAGACCCATCTGCGGGATGCAAGCAGCATGCAAAACCACACCCCCTCCGGTTCACGGAAAAACCTTTCTACACGGAACCAGTCCCTGGTGCCCAAAAGGTTGGGGCTTGTTGTTATAGTAGACATAGGTAATGTGAATATATGAATAATTAGAAAGTGTATCCTCGTTCTTCTCTTCCTTCACCTTCTGCTTCATCCCCAATGAAACCTATATACATAATATTGAATATAAATGAATTAGTGATGAAGAGAGGAGGAGGAAAGGTACAATGATAATCTGTTTTGCTGATTGCTTCCTATCTCTGTCCACTGAAACTCTGGAAATGGTAGTTTGGTTCATGTGCGAATATATACAAATAAGCAAAATTACAATTCCAAGCATTTCTTAGAAGACTGCTGAACCAGTGTATCTGTAATGTTGGTATAGAAAGTAGGGAAAATAACCTTGACAGAGATATGCAAGATTTATTACTAGGGCAAAAAGGAGTGAAACATATTTTATATTCACAGAAGACATAATATTCAGAAGTGGTTTAGACAGACCCCTCTTTAATTCACTGAACTATAAGAAAAGAAGGAACAACACAATCAGATTTGCAAGATTGACGTCAGCACCACTAGGTAGACACCATCCAAGAAGTCAACGCCACAGAAAGGAAAAAAAAATACCTTTATTAAGTTTGGCCATAATGACAGAAACTTGCAGGTCTGATTGTGCTGTGCCTTCTCTTTTTTATAGTTCAGTAATTTAGGAATGTGTTTGAACTGCTTCCAATATCTGTCTGTTGTGAACTTAAAACCTTTTTCACACACGCCCTAATCACCCTGATATTGTGTATACTCTCTACAGTTGTTATATGAAAGACAGATAATTAGAGAGGGGTATGATTCTGCATATTATGTCTTTTGTGAACTTAAAGAGAGCTGTGGTGGCACAGTGATTAGAATGCAGTATTGCAGGCTAATTCTTCTGACTGCCGGCTGCCAGCAGTTCGGCAGTTCAATTCTCACCGGCTCAAGGACTCAGCCTTCCATCCTTCTGAGGTCAGTAAAATGAGGACCCAGATTGTTGGGGGCAATATGCTGACTCTGTACACCGCTTAGAGAGGGCTGTAAAGCACTGTGAAGCGGTATATAAGTCTAAGTGCTATTGCTAAAATATGTCTCACCCTTTTTTGCCGTAGTAATGGATCTTGCATATCTCTGTCAAAGTTATTTTCTCTACTTTTTATACCAACATTACAGGAGAAAAGGGAGCATTTTTTAACATTAAAACTGACCCCTATATGAGTGGCCATCACCACCTCTTATGACTTCTGCAGTTCCTGTGTTGCAGACGAAGTTCAGTAGGGTAGACAAATTACTTCTTAGGAAAACTTGCCTGAATTTACTGATCCTTCCCTTGAGGAACATCTTAGAAACTTCTAAAGAATCCTAGAGTGGTCTAGAGTTCAGTTTTGAAACAGCTGAATAATTCATAGGGTCCTTTAAAAACAAAAAGACGGGCGCAAACCATTTTACCATTTTATCTGTTGGATTCTATGAACCCTAACTGCCATATTCCAAATTGTACTTCTGTTAGTCAGACCTTTTTTTACATTGTGCTTTTCCTGGCCATTCTTGGCCTTGGCACCTCTTTAAAGGTGCTTCTAACTTCACTGTGTTTGGCTCAATGACAGGATAGTCTTGGACTGACCTTTGTTTGTACAGAAGTTTTTTCTGCTGTCCACAGCCTTCCTAACTGTGCCTTCATTGCCCTTGTGTCATGCTTAGGCAAATGACTGACTTACATCATTGCTTGGCCATACATTTCCTGGACAGCATAGGGGGATGCTCCTTCTGTGGGCCTGCTGCTTTTAGTGTCAGTTTTTTCTCAAGAGGTGGGTGAAGATGCTTGGGCAAAGCTGTGGAGAAAATGATGGGTGAGCTTTGGGTGAGCTTTTCTATGCTGGGGTTAGCATGTATGAAACCAGGACAGTGAACATCCCCAGGTCTGTTGATTTCTCCCTAAGGCTCCAAGGCCAAACAAGCAAGTTCCACTCAGTGTGTAAAATTAGTTCTTAGTAGAATTATCTGGGGCTTAATTATAATGTTATCTATCTATCTACAGTGGGGCAAAAAAGTATTTAGTCAGCCACCAATTGTGCAAGTTCTCCCACTTAAAAAGATGAGAGAGGCCTGTAATTGTCATCATAGGTAGACCTCAACTATGAGAGACAAAATGAGAAAACAAATCCAGACAATCACATTGTCTGATTTGGAAAGAATTTATTTGCAAATTATGGTCGAAAATAAGTATTTGGTCAATATCAAAAGTTCATCTCAATACTTTGTTATGTATCCTTTGTTGGCAATGACAGAGGTCAAACGTTTTCTGTAAGTCTT
>WNWU01007436.1:0-14464 GCA_012654045.1 Ptyas mucosa | reverse complement strand
ATGACCTCAATCGAGCCCAACATTTTTGTTGTTAAGCGAAACATTTCGTAAAGTGAGTTTTGCTCCATTATACGACCTTTCTTGCCCCAGTTGTTAAGTAAATGAATGCAGTTGTTAAGTTGGTACAGGTGGTCCTCAACTTACAACGGTTCCCTTAATGAACCGTTAATGGCAGCTCCCTAAGTGGCTCAGTGGCTAAGACGCTGAGCTTGTCGATCAGAAAGGTAGGCGGTTCGACTCCTCGTATAGGTCTCCTGCGTGAGCAAGGGGGTTGGACTAGATGACCTCCAAGGTCCCTTCCAACTGTTTCTGATACTTCGAACCGTTGTAACCGAAGTTACAAGGGCACTGAAAAAAGTGACTTATGAGCGTTTTTCACACTTATGACCATTGCGGCATGGTCACATGATTTACATTTGGATGCTTGACAACTGACTCACATTTACGACGGGTGCAGTGTCCTGGGGAAGGAGGGGGGGGTCATGTGATCCCTTTTGCGACCTTCTTACAACGGGGAAGCCAGATTCACTTAATAACCATGGTACAAAGTTAACAACTGCAGTGATTCGCTGAACAAATGTGGCAAGAAGAAAAGTCATAAAATGGGGCAAAATTTCACTGAACAAATTTCTCATTAAAGTTTGGGCTCAATTGTGGTCCTAGGTCGAGGACTGCCTGTAATAAGAGTTGTTAAGCGAATCTGGTTTCATTCACTGACTTTGCTTGTCATAAGGTCGCAAAAGGGGATCATGCAACCCCGAGACACTGCAACGGTCATAAATATGAGTCAGTTGCCAAGGGTTGGAATTCTGATCACGTGATCGTGGGGAGGCTGCAATGGTCGTGTGAAAAACGGTCACTGCGCGTATCTCCCCCCCCCCCCCCCCGCTCTCCCTGCTTTTGCCATGCAACGACCAAAAGGTTACCAATGGGCCCAGTAGGCCTGTTTTTCACCCTCCCCAGGCTCCAGAGGCTTTTTTGGAGCCTGGGGAGGGCGAAAACGCCCTTCCCCACCCCTCCGGAGGCCGGAAATGGCCTGTTTCCTGACTTCTGGTGGGCCCGGAAGGCCCAAAAATCAGCTGGTCGGTGTGTGCATGCACACTGGAGCTGACCTAGGGAAATGCTTGCGTGCCCACAGATATGGCTCGGTGTGCCACCTGTGGCATGCGTGCCATAGGTTCGCCATCACGGGACTAGGATAAGCATGGCACTGAAGGCAAGGACTTGGGAAGGACTGGATGGGATGATCTTCTAATGCAGGGGTCTCCAACCTTGGCGACTTTTAAGACTTGTGAACTTCAACTCCCAGAGTTCCTCAGCCTGCTTCACTTAATGTTGCCAAGGGTTGGAGACCCCTGTTCTAATGGGCATTTTAACACCATTCTTGGAAATTGGTCATTTCCAAGCTGAGCTGCAGGGCATGCATTCACCAATCCTGAAATGACATCATCACTTAAAGCTGTAAGAGAGCCAATCAGACAGAGGAGGAGACCAAAAGCTGGAAAAGCAAGGAACCAATTGCAGCATCAGCAGCCTGGACCCTGAGCAAATAAAGGAACTGTGCTTTGAGCAAGGGGAAAGAGAGGGAATCCATCATATGAGCCGCGGTGGCGCAGTGGTTAGAGTGCAGTACTGCAGGCTACTTCTGCTGACTGCCGGCTGCCTGCAATTTGGCAGTTCAAATCTCACCAGGCTCAAGGTTGACTCAGCCTTCCTTCCTTCCGAGGTGGGTGAAATGAGGGCACAGATTATTGGGGACAATAGGCTGACTCTGCAAACCAGGGATGTCAAACTTGATTTCATTGAGGGCTGCATCGGGGGTCAGGGGATGGGTGTGGCTAGGGTGGGTGTGGCCAGCTCAACAACCGTTTTAGCCTGCGATGGCCTCCTGAAGCTCTCTGCCAGCGAAAATGGAGCTTGGGGGACGCACGCGACCCCCCTGAGCTCCATTTTTTTAAAAAAATGATTTATATGCTGCCCTTCTCCGGAGACTCAGGGCGGCTTACAATGCGTTAAGCAATAGCCTTCATACTTTTGTATATTTATACAAAGTCCGCTTATTGCCCCCACAATCTGGGTCCTCATTTCACCTACCTTAGAAAGGATGGAAGGCTGAGTTAACCTTGAGCCTGGTGAGATTAGAACTTTCAGTAACTGTAGGCAGCTGAATGTTAATCAGTGCCTTAGTCTACTGTGCCACTCAGGCTTTTTGCTGGCAGAGGCACCGTTGACCGGTCCTTTGCTATTTCCGGGGTGGCCCTGCGGGCCAGATCTAAGCACCCCATTGGCTGGATCCAACCCACAGGCCTTTAGTTAAATAGGAGCATTTAGCTTTAAAAGGAGCTGTGGTGGCGCAGCAGTTAAAATGCAATATTGCAGGCTGATTCAGAACCAGTTCAATCCTGATCGGCTCAAGGTTGACTCCGCCTTCCAACCTTCCGAGATGGGTAAAATGAGGACCCAGATTGTTGGGGGCAATAGGCTGACTCTGTAAAACCACTTAGAGAGGGCTGTAAAGCACTGTGAAGTGGTAAAGAAGTCTCGCCAGGGTCTTTCAGCTTGAAATTTAGGGGAAGGAGAAACTTCGGTAGTTTTTAACTCTGTGGAAATGTCACCCAGGCTCCTTTGCTGTGAGTTCATGTTTTATTGGGTCAATGGGGAAAAAAATCTCCTTCCCTTTGTATCAGGAAAGTGTGGTTTCTAGATTTACACCTAGCACCTGCGTCGAAAAGGGAGGTTTTCTGCGGGTTTGATTGAAAAGATGTGCGGATGAGATCATGAAGGGCAAGGTAAAAAAAAATCCGAGGAGCACTTTGACTTCATAAGCAGGGCCGAACCAGCAATCAGATTCAGTGTCTTTGGGACTTTTATGTGAATTAATAAAAATGACCGTTCAGATTTTTTAAAAAAAACATCAATTTGGGGGAAGGGATCACATAGGAGGGTCTTCCCAGTGGCAAGTTACTGTTGTGACTCCGACCCCCGAGCCCGTCTTATTGGAGGGAGAAGGCTTCGAAAGTGAAGGAGAGGAGTTGGCCAGGCCTCCCACTCCAGGACCCTCCTCTCTGGCAATGCCTCAGGTGTTTCCCGAAGGAGAAGAGATTGGCCAGGAGCCAAGTATCCCAGAGCAGTTGCAGTCGGACCGTGACGGAGATAAGTCTTGGCTGGATCCACGCCAGCGTTGGAGAGACAAGCGCACACAACAGAAAAGGAGGCGTGCCAGAGATTAAGCTGAGTCACTGGACCACACCCCACAGGGGATAAAAGGGGGTGTGGTGGCCATTCAGGCTCTGTGACGGACAAAGCTAAACAACTAGCGAGTCGCATTGTACCTCTGAAACTACGTTATCTGCCTGCCTTGGATTTAATACGGACTGGACTTGACAACTCTTTGACTTTGTGTATTTGTTTTGGTTTATCTGACGGAGGAGGAACACCTCCCTCTGTGAATAAAGTTCTTGGCAAGCAGCTACTGGGTTGCTGCCAATCCTGTTATCGAAGGAATTTATTGTCTGCAAGTTTTATTTAACCCCTGGCTGACTGTGTGTGTGTGTGAGACGAGGACAGAACAGTTACATTCATAAAAGCATACAGTTGAAACTCATCTGGCTTCAAATTTCTAGCCTTACAAAACAGTTAAGTTGAATCAGCAGCCTTCGGCCTCAGGGTGGATTTGATTTAAATCAAGTCAATTTAAATCAAGACGATTTAAATCACTAGTAAAAAGGCTTAATTTAAATAGATTTAAATCTTAATTTTTAAACAGCATCTGTCATCTCTCTCCCACAGCGGCTCCTCCTCTGATCTGCCGTTAATTCACCGACAGACCCATTCACTTTTAATGGGACAGCTGGTGATGCGGCAGTGACACAACAAGGTGAGGGACTTGGCGGGCAGCAGGTGAGTGGATGCCCGCTAAGAGGTGCCGCCATGATGGATCTGAAATGACAGGTGCTCTTTAATATTATATTTATCAGCTGCTTAGGTTTCACTTTCATTTTTACTGCTTGCCCTTCCTCCTCATGCTTAAGAGCCTGGTGGTACAGATCAGTGGTGGGATTCTACTGGTTCGGTAGCTCTGGTGATCAGCTGGGAACGAACCGGTTCACCCCGACGATCAGATGGCCCACCCACCTGCCTGCGCTATTTTCCTACCTTTATCTCCTCAGCTGATTCGAGCGGCAGAGCCAATTGCTGAGTGAATCAGCTGTGTTACTCCTCCAAAGACACGTGGAAGTGAAGATTTCTTCAAACTGCGCGCATGTGCACAGCGCACGATCACCGAACCAGTCGTTAAACTGGGAGGATCCCACCACTGGCGCAGAGGCATTTCTCTTCAAACCATCATACAGTTTGTAGTGTACATAAGATTTGCAAAACAACGGGATAAAGGCCTATTCCTGAACTTCGTTTTATGATTTATCTCTTGGTTACTGTGAAATGGTGTGAATGCATCAACGCAGGGCAGGTTATCTCAGCTTGCAGAGCTTGGATTCATTGAACGAGTTTACCAAAAATGTAAATATTGCAGAACATATAGCCTCATGCTACGTAACTAAGATCCATTCCATGCTGAATAAACTAAATTATTAATGTATCTTAAACAGAAAACTATCTTTAGATAGATTTTTACTCCAAAAGCATTTTATTAAAGGGTCATGCAATGTCAAGTGATGGGGGGGGTCCCTGCTCGACCATCACGGATTTCGATGAAATTTTGTGCGAACATACACACATGTCCCCAATGAACATTGGTAAAGTATTACGTGTGCCGATGCAACACTTGCGGAGATATAGTCATTTGTGTGACCCCCCCCCCCATACCGCAGCCTTCTACAGTATGACTCTGAGGTTCCAGCAAACTTTGAGACATATCTCCGGCAATGTTTCGTTGAGAGAAGCAAAACTTGGCCCTCTTTAACAACTTCTTGTGCTCTATTAAACAAAATAATGAAAACATTCCCACAAGCGATCTCCATCTAGATCATTTGGAGCAAAGTTGGCCGAAAATATTGCATGGAATGACTCTAAAATAAATTTGATAAAAATTTTAAAAAATCAGATTTAAATTATAAAAAAAATCTGATTTAATTTTTTTAAAAAATCAGATTTTATTTTTGATTTCTTTTTTTAAATCATTGATTTTTTTTACCCACCCTGTTCGGCATGCAAATAATTTTGTGGTACCCTAAACTACAAATAGTCCATTGGACTCCCAAGTCCAATCATGCAGCAGAGCCCAGCCCGCCCCGCCCCGCCCCGCCCGCCAGTCCGTGCAAGCAAAACACCAGCCCGGTTGCCATCTCACCTCAGCCCCTGACAGGAAAGGGTGGGTCGTCCCTGTGATAGCCAGGTAATTCTCATTTCCCCCGGGGAACTTAGGAGAGAAAGGAAAACATCAGTCAATCAAGTTTCTCTTCCCTTTTATCTTAAACCAGCAACACAACACAGGAGCGGCTGGGATAAAGCCGCAATATTTGCGTAGCTAGAAGTTGATGAAACCTATTGCAGTTTTAGAGCTGTTCTCCCAACATCCACACACCCACCCTGTCCCCCAAGAATGAATTCACTGCCTTTTTTTCAAAGTGGGGGAAGTCAGACGGTGATGCAGGGTTTTTTCGTGGCCGCTTTACAAAAGTGTCAATGGGGACACTGAGACAGGGGTTCCACAATGTTAAAGACTTGCGGACTTCAACTCCCAGAATTCCTCAGCTAACTATGCTGGCTGAGGAATTCTGGGAGTTGAAGTCCGCCCCAAGTCTTTAACGTTGTCAAATTTGGGGACCCTTGCACTAAGAGACAAAGCCAACAAACCAGACATTAGGTGGAACCACACTGTGGTTTGCTTGACTTTGGTAAAACGTGAGAACAGCTGTATTGGTCTAGAAGTCGGGTTTAGCATGATAGACGAGATGAGCCTACCCAACTCTGACCTATTCAACAAACCAGGTTTAACGATACGATGACAGTGTGATGTGGAACACAGGCAGGGACTGGCATAGGAGCATTGACAACTTTCTTCTTTTAACGAGCCCATAATCCCTTGCGGGAGCTGAGCATTTACTGACCAGATGCCCTTCCTGTCGCCAGTGCGGAGTTTTGTTCAGCAGATATATTCTCATTGTGCCCAGAGAGAGAAATATCTGCCTCTATCTAGTATCGAACTCACAGCCTCCTGACTGGGAGGCGAGAGCTCCACCTCTAGGCCACCGCACCACTCAGGAGCATTGACAACTGAACATGGGGAAAAATAGTCTGAAGGTCGAATCATGGCAACTGGATCCAAATTGGTCCCGCTGCCGTGATTCAACCTTCAGACAACCTTCAGAACATCTCTTGCCTGGATGATTTGAGAATCTTCATCGGAAATGATACTCCTTTGTTAAGTTGCCGTCTTTGAACTGTTCGGAAAGTGTGAGTCATGAAACACCATAGAGCAGAGTTAGTACGATTCTCTACTTGCTGTCTGGCTGGATCAGAAGGTCTTTCTCTTATCACAAGCCTCGGGAAAACGTTGCCGTGTTGGAAAGTTTGGCTCGGCCCGGAGGGACTTTATAATGCATGGACATTTTGTGGAGGTAGAGGAAAAGGTGCTTTTTTTCAGGAGCCACTAGACTTGGGGGTTTTTTTTTTGAAGATGTTTTGCTTCTCATCCAAAGAAGCTTCTTCAGCTCTGACAGGATGGTGGGGAACAGAAAGATTTATGTTCCTTGCAGACAGCTGGGCATTTGCATCCTTTTAAAGGGTCGTTGAAGCACTTGGGAGTTTCTCTGTGTCCTCGGGGTCACCCGAGTTGTGCTCCTGGACCCTGTAGTCTACGATTTCCAGAGGAATTTCTTGGATGAGAAGCGAAACGTCTTCAGAAGAAGAAAACAAAACAAAACAAGAAAGTCCAGCTGCCTCCTGAAAAAAGCACCTTTTTGGGGACAACCGTGACCTGGATGACTGAAAATCTCTACAGACATTTTAGAAGACAGGTATATCATCTTTAAAGCACTTGCTCATTTCCGCAGGAAGCATCAATTAACCACCGATTCCAGAAATCCAAAGCATTGGATCGAAGGGAAGGGAAGGAAAAGGAAAGGAAAAGAAAGGAAGGAAAACGAAGGGAAGGGAAAGAAGGGGAGGGAAAAAAAGGGAAAGCAAGAAACGGTCACCGTCAGCAGGAGCAGGTAAGGGTTTAACTGTGAGCCTTCTTGGCGTCAGCAATATTCAGATGCCTTTTGAGGCTTTACATGTTTTTGTTCCTGGAGTTCTTCACACGTCAGAGACAGCGCTCAGTTTTCAAGCGATTAAATAAACGACAATTTATCTTATCTGGGCGATGCAACCCATATTTATGATGTCAGTCAGAAATATTCTACAGGAGACCTGGGCATTTTTCAGCCCTGAGTCACATCCAGCCCATTGGCTGCCCCTTGTCTGGCCCATGTGGATTGATTTTATTTTGAGGGTGACTGGTATATATATATACCATATATATGGACTAGAAGACCTCCCAGGTCCCTTCCAACTCTGTTATTCTAATAATTCTAATAATTCTAGTTGACGTTCATACATCTAGAAGCTGTCAAGGTTGAGAACACATGGCAAAAGAACAGGGGCGGGCAATCCAATTTCCCAAGGAACCACATGAGAAACTGGTCCTGTTGTTGAGGGCTGAACCAAGAGGACTGTGAAAGTACATGGGCATGCACACACATACATTGAAATATATATTTCAATAGGAGGAAAAAAATGGGCCTTGCAGTCCCACTGGAAGTTGGCAAATGGGCCATTTCTGGCCTCGGGGGGGGAGGCCGTTTTTGCCCTCCCCAGGCTCCTAGACAGGCTCCGGAGCCTGGGGAGAGCAAAAAACAGGCATTCCCCAACCCCCCAGGCCCTCCGGAGGCAGGAAACAGTCTGTTTCCCTATTTCTGGTGGGCCCAGAAGGCCCAAAAATCAGCTGGCCGGAGCTGAGCTCGTGTGTCCACCAATATGGCTCACGCGTGCCATAGGTTCACCATCACGGCCCTATACCATTTCAGACAAACGGTTATCCAATCTCTTCTTAAAAGCCTCCAGTGTTGGAGCATTTACAACTTCTGAAGGCAAGTTGTTACACTGATTATTGTTCTATCAGGAAATTTCTCCTTAGTTCTAGGTTGCTTCTCTCCTTGATTAGTTTCCACCCATTGCTTTTTGTCCTCCCTCAGGTGCTTTGGATCAGGGGTCCCAATCTTTCGGACCTCAGGGACCACTGAATTCATAATTTTAAATCACTAATATGATCTGCCTAATGACCGGCTGGCTGGGTGTGGCTAGGTGGTCATGTGACTGGGTGGGCGTGGCCAACTTGATGTCACTCACATCAAGGGATGCCTCGCCGGCCTCTACTCATCCCTCTCCTGCCAGCCCGGGCTCCTTAGGGCCCCAATAGGAAGCAGTTGTTGGAGCTAAGCAGCCACCAGGAGAAAGAGCTGGCAAAACAGCTGGCTCAGTTCAAATTGGATCTGACCGAGAAAGAGGCTCAGCAGAAGCACCTCACTCAGGACTACAAGCAGAGGCTTTCCAAGCAAAGGGAACACCTGTGGGAGTGCAAGGCCAGGTACCGGCGCCTGGAGGCTCAGCAGGCTGAGATGGTCAGCCTGTTCCAGGCCATGATGCAGTCCCACTGGAACAAGGCCCTCCGGCTCTTCGCCACCAGTGGCGCTTCCCCCCAGCCTTCGCCCAAAGCCCCACACCAGGAGGCTGAAGCACACCCAAAGTTGGAATTTCTCCCTCCCCCTCCAACCTGCACAAAAAGACTCTCTGCAGCAACACAAACGTTCATTGCACATATCCGGCCCAGGGGCCACAGTTTTGAGGACCCCTGATTTAGTGCAATATAAAAAAAAATGCAAATATTTTTTCTGCAACTACCAAAATTTTCTCACGAACCATGAGTGGTCCACGGACCACCAGATGGTGACCACTGCTTTGGAGACTAGCTTGACTTCCTCTTCTTTGTGGCAGCCCCTGAGATATCAAACACTGCTATCACGTCGTCTCTAGTCCTTCGTTTCATCAAACTAGACATCCCCAATTCCAGCAACTGTTCTTCAACTAGAAAGTGAAGTTCATACATCTTCAAGTTCTCAAGGTTGAGAAATGCTGTTCCACAATAATATGAACTGTGCTTCATGCAGTAAGATACTCTATTTTAGCACAGCTTCATAGAAGATCATAGATGTGGAAGGGGTCAAGGTACACTGGGGCTCATAACTCCTCCCTCTCAGAAAAAGGTGACACATGGAAATTCAAGACCAGGGCTCTGGGACTAATATATAACGAAAGGCTACCATATGTTAGCAATGAAACACTCCATTGTATGCCTGTAGAAGAACTCTTGGGATTAATATAAACCACAAGAGATTTCCCACATACAGAGCCGAGTGCTGTCCATCTTAATTTTAGGGAGTAAAAAGATCCCTGAACAAAATCCATCCAGCTTCTCTTGTCCGACAGGAAAGTTTAAATATCCAACGTTCTGTGTAAACACCCAATAATCCTGGGAGCATTTTTGTAGCAGGAATAGAAAGCTGGATCGTGGTTTTATAAAAAAATCAAGGATCGCAGACGTCTTCATACGGAAAGTGTGAGCTCCTTCTTAACCACTGTCACAAAATTCCACGGGAGTTTTAGCTTAATTCCATTGTAGCCTAAAAAGTTTATAAATAGCTCCAGCAAAGGGAAAAAATGGCCACAACTGAAAACCACTGAATTTTAATAACACCAAGGCTTTCTTTACCATGTTAATTAATAGCGGGATTGAAATTTCAACATACTCAGTCCGTAATGATTATCCTCCCATAATACTGTATATAGGATGGCTTCGCTGCCACAGCATATTTATTTTATTTTATTTATTAAATTTGTGTACCGCCCTTCTCCTGCTGGACTCAGGGTGGTGCACAGCCAAGTAAAAACATACAATACAAAATTTAAAAGACATGTAAAAGAATTATATATTATGGCCAAAAATTTTAAAATCTACCAATTAAAACCCGTTTTACAATTAAAAACCTAATATCTCAGAAAAGGGGGAGGGGTTACGCCAGCCCTGCTTGCTGAAAAAGAAGAGTTTTTAGGGCACGGCGAAAAACCCGGAGATCTGATATCCTCTGAATCTCTGGGGGCAAATCGTTCCAGAGGGCAGGTGCTGCCACAGAGAAGGCCCTCCCCCTGGGGGTCGCCAGCCGACATTGCCTGGCTGACGGCACCCTGAGGAGTCCCTCTCTGTGGGAGCATACTCGCCGGTGGGAGGCTATTGGTGGCAGAAGGCGGTCCCGCAAATACCCAGGTCCGATGCCATGGAGCGTTTTAAAGGTGGTAACCAAGACCTTGAAGCGCACCCGGAAGTCCACTGGGAGCCAATGCAGCTCACGCAGGAGAGGTATCACATGGGAGTGCCCCGTCACTCCCAAAATCCCCTGCGCGGCCACATTCTGCACCAGTTGGAGCCTCCGGGTGCACCTCAAGGGGAGCCCCATGTAGAGAGCGTTACAGTAGTCCAGGCGGGAAGTGACGAGTGCCTGAGTGACCGTGTGTAAGGAGTCCCGATCCAGAAAGGGACGCAACTGGCGAATCAGGCGGACCTGATAAAAAGCCCCCCTGGCCACGGCCGTCATATGCTCTTCTAAAGACAGCCGTGCATCCAGGAGGACGCCCAAGTTGCGAGCCCTCTCCGTGGGGGCCAATAACTCGCCCCCAATAGCCAGCGATGGCACCAGCTGGCTATATCAGGACGCTGGAAGCCACAGCCACTCGGTCTTGAAAGGGTTCAGTCGGACCCTGTTATTCCCCATCCAGATCCGCACCGGGACATCACTTCAAGGGCATCGTTGGGATGGCCTGGGGTGGAACTGTACAGCTGAGTGTCATCCGCGTACTGATGGAATTCCACCCCAAAGCCACGGATGATCTCACCCAGCGGCTTCACATAAATATTGAACAGAAGGGGCGAGAGGACCGATCCCTGCGGCACCCCACATACAAGGCACCTCGGGGTCGACCTCTGCCCCCCTGTCAACACCAACTGCATCCGGTCGGAGAGATAGGAGAACCACCGTAAAACGGTGCCCCCCACTCCCAGCCCCTCCAACCGGCGCAGCATGATACCATGGTCGATGGTATCAAAAGCCGCTGAGAGATCTAATAGGACCAGGATAGAAGAACAACCCCTATCCCGAGCCCTCCAGAGATCATCCACCAACGCGACCAATGCCGTTTCCGTGCTGTGCCGAGGCCGGAAGCCGGACTGGCGCGGATCCAGATAGACAGCTTCATCCAGGTACCCGGGAAGCTGTCGCGCCACCACACTCTCAACAACCTTCGCCACGAAGGGATGGTTGGAGACCGGACAATAGTTAGCCAAAACAGCCGGATCCAGGGCAGGCTTCTTGATGAGGGGCCTCACCACCACCCCTTTCAAGGCGAGTGGCAAGACACCCTCACCCAAAGAAGCGTTGATAAGCCCCTGGAGCCAGCCTCGCGTAACCTCCCGGGAGGCCAGTACCAGCCAGGAGGGACACGGGTCCAATAAACATGTGGTCGCGTTCAGCCGCCCAAGTATCCTGTCCACGTCCTCGGGAGCAACAGGTTCAAACTCCTCCCAAATGACATTCTCAAGACCGGCCTCCATCATCCCGTCTGTACCTACCCAGTCAGAGACCAGGCCTTCCCGAATCTGAGTGATTTTATCGTGCAGATATTGAACAAAATCCTCAGCACGACCCTGCAAGGGATCCTCCCGCACTCCCGGATGGAGGAGGGAGCAGGTCACCCTAAACAGAGCAGCTGGGCGATTATCTGCCGATGCGATAAGAGCGGAAAAATAGTTAAACTTTGCCACTTTTATCGCCACATATCGCCAATATGATTAAGCTATGCTTGGTTCCTGAACATGTTATTCTTAGTCTGTGAATCATTATATCCCATCACACTTTTCAGGCTAAACTGTTTTTTTCCCTCCTCTCATTATCTTTTGCCACTTTATGGCCATGCCTGTGATCTATGCTCCTTTGATCCAATATAGTTCTTTTTCCTCTATTCTCTTTCCATCAAGTATCCATATCTCATCCCTGCCCTAGTGTTATCTACCCCCAATGAAGGTGACATCAAGGAGGCATAAGGAGGATATTAGTCTCCCAAAACTAATACAGGTAGTCCTCGACTTACAACAGTTCATTTAGTAACCGTTTGGAGTTACGGCACTGGAAAAAGTAACCAACGACCGTTTTTCACACTTAATGTCCTTTGCAGCATCCTCATGGTCATGGGATTGAAGATGCTTGGCAACTGGCTTATATTTATGACAGTTGCAGTCCCAGGATCATGTGATTCCTTTATGTGACCTTCCAACAATCAAAGTCAATGTCAATGGAGAAGCCAGACTTACTTAACAACCGTGTTACTAATTTAACTTCAGTGATGCACTTAATCAATGTGGCAAGAAAGTTCATAAAATAGGGCAAAATTCACTTAACAACTGTCTCATAAGTATTGGGCTCAATGGTGGTCGCAAGTCGAGGACTACCTGTACTATGTTCACATTATTTTAGCCTTCAAAATGTGACATACCTGGAGCAAGGAGGTGAAAGCTATAAGAGAGACAAACAACCGTGTGCAGCACACCACCATAGCTGTGGGAGAACCTGTTGTCTTCCACATCACCCCCAATAAGAGAATAACAGCGTTGGAATGGATTTAGTCCAACCCCCTGCACATGCAGGAAGCTATACCATTTCAGACAAATATTCTAGTTTGTCTGACATGGAGAACTCTAATATATACATTAGAAGACCTTCACTCTAATATATAGAGTTCACTGTGTTAGGTAGGTAGGCAGACAGACAGACAGACACATGATAGATGCTTGATTAGATACATAGATTACTTAGACAGAGACAGACAGAGATACTGTAGATCAGTGATGGCTAACCTTTTTGCTGTTGCGTGCCGGAAGCGGGGGGCGGTCGCGCACTCGCATGCCCACACTATTTAATGCCTCCCCGCCCCCGTGCATGCGCACTCCCCCCGCTTTTGGCACGCAACGACAAAAAAGGTTACCAGTGGGCCCGGTAGGCCTGTTTTTCACCCTCCCCAGGCTCCAGAAGCTTTCTTGGAGCCTGGGGAGGGCAAAAACAGCCTTCCCCATTCCCCTGGAGGCTCTCTGGAGGCCAGAAATAGCCCATTTCCTGACTTCTGGTGGGCCCGGAAGGCCTGAAAATCATTTGGCAGGTGCATGTATGCGTGCTGGAGCTGAGCTAGGGCAACGCTCGCATGCCCACAGATATGGCTCCGCGTGCCACCTATGGCACCCGTGCCATAGGTTCGCCATCACGGCTGTAGATAGATAGATAGGTAAGATAGGTGATAGACACCGTAGATAGATGGATGATGGGTGAGTGGATAGATGGATGGATGGATGGATGGATAGATAGATAGATGACAGATAGACAGACAGATAAGAGGGGATATAGACAAATGACAGATAGATAGAAAGACAGAAGATAGACAGATAGATAAGAGAAAGAAGATAGAGACAGATGATAGACATACACAGATGATATAAACAGATCACAGATAGACACACAGAAGATAGACAGACAGATAGATAAGAGAGACGGTAGATTACAGATACAGAAGATAGACAGACAGATAAGAGAGAGAAGATTGATTGAGACAGATGATAGACATATATAGACACAGATGATATAGACAGATCACAGACAGACAGAAGATAGACTGATAAGAGAGAAGATAGATAGATGACAGATAGACACAGAAGACAGACAGATGAGTGAGGATACAGACAGATGATAGACAGACAGACATATATAGACACATGATATGGACAGATCACAGACAGAAGACAGACAGACTGATAGATAACGAGAGAGAGAAGATAGATAGATGACAGATAGATAAGAGTGAGGATAGAGACAGTTGATAGACAGACATAGACACAGATGATATAGACAGATCACAGACAGACGAGAGAGAAGATAGACAGATGTATAGACACAGATGATATAGACAGATCACAGACAGAAGATAGATAGACAGACAGACTGATAGATAAGAGAGAAGATAGACAGATGATAGACACAGAAGATAGACAGATAGATAGATGAGAGAAGATAGATGATATTCAGGATGGATATAGACAGATCACAGACAGACAGACAGAAGAAAGACAGAGAGAGAAGAGAGAGAAGATATACATACAGTAGACAGACAGACAAATAGATAAGAGAGAAGATAGATGATAGATACAGATGATAGACAACCTATTGACACGGTGAACTCTTAATAACATGTATGTATGTATGTATGTATGTATGTATGTATGTATGTATGTATATCTCCACACGGCCTCGAACGGGCACGTGTTCATACCGCTCAAGGGAACTCAAAAGCAGCGGGAAGACCTAAACCCGTT
>WNWU01007435.1:30710-46436 GCA_012654045.1 Ptyas mucosa | reverse complement strand
GTGTCTGAATGACACACATGCCAATGGCTTGCAAATACTTGACAGTTTTCTCTGGAAGGAGGCAGACGGCCCCTCTGGGGTACTCGGTGGCTTCCGACCAGTCCAAGAACTGCACAAGATCAAGACAAACCAATAAATAACTCCGGCTGAGAGAAGAAGATGCCTGCAGGCAAGTATTGTAGGAATTGTAGGCCCACTCCTTGAGAGTGGAAGAGGGGGGCTGATCACCTCCCTGGGTCCGGGAACGTCCCTTCCTAATGGAACCGGCGTGTCCTAATGAGACTCTAGAACTGTGTGGGTGGTTAAGCCATTGTAGTTCCTATTGGTGACCGTTGGAATGTCCGGCACCGTAGGTCAGTGGCAGTGTCTTAGAAAATGGGTGGAAAAGGAAGTGTTCCCCGAACACCTCTTCAATGTATGTTGAAGAATTTTAAGAAAGGTTTCAGTGGGGATTATAGAGACCCCAAGGCCAATCCAGGTGACTTAAAGAAATTCTGTGAAAATGAGTGGCAAATAGTAGTAAAAGCCTCTCATTCAACAACACATATGGGCAAGACTGCGTTAGCAGAAGCACTTCAGCACATAGCTTACATTGATCGCTTCCACTCACTATGTGCCCATGCAAGTGAGAAATGTAACACATGTGCTCAAGTTAATTCAAGGCAAGGACCTAGACTTCCACCTGGAAGTCAGCCCAAGGGATATTATCCTATGGATTCACTAGTTGTTGATTTCACAGTCATGCCCAAGTGTGGGCTCTATAAGGCAATGCTAGTCATGGTGTGCAATTATACTAGATGGCCTGAATGTTTTCCCACCCAAGACAAAATAGGCATGTGAAGTGGCTAGAATCCTACTCAAGGAAATTTTGTTGGTTTTTTTGTCGTGTGAAAATCCCAAAAGCAAACCCCAGGATTTTTAGGAAGTTGTGAAGTGTAGGAGGTGTCCGTAGTCTGCGTTGGGGGCAGCAGGTCCTCCCAGATTCCTGTTTTTAAAGAGGGGTCTGAAAACCAGTGGTGGAGAATTCCCTAACAAGAAGAAGTACACATACGCCGTAAGGGAACCGGCGTCCTCTCCAGGCCTTTTTCCTGAAAACTGATGTTGTGTAGCCCGGCTGAACCAAAGTGTGAAACCCCACATCAGAAGGGGAAACATGGGAAGCTGCAGCTCAAGGATGGTAGATACCCCTTTAGGAAACTTGTTTGAGGCATGGGACGAGAGGCAGATGCCTGTCCTGCCCAGTATGAAGAAGAGAGAGGAAAACACATGTAGGAAATGGACTTTGCTGAGGGATGACACAGGAAAACCAATTTGGCTAAATAAAGGTACTTAAAAGAAAAAGGAAAATGTTGGGGGGTTTTGTTTGTTTATTTGTTTGTCTCTTTCTCTGTCTTCTATGCAACCACGTGGTACGTTTGTTAAGATCTGTGCCTTCCCTAATTCAACTGAGATTTAAGGTGGGAATGACTAGTGTGTGTATGTCTAAGTCTTTGTGTGCCTTCAAAGTAATTGCAACTGTTAAATGCCTGATCTCTAGAGATATGAATTTTAAATTGTTAGAAAAGAGTTGAAGGCGCTGAGAGGAAGGAGAATGAGTTCGCCCGGTTTGGTCTGGCCACCTAGACAGGGTGAAGAACAGAGTTCAACTTTTCTTTCTTCTCTGTGCTTTTAAGAAAAGCCCAAGTTTATGAGGAAACATTTTAAGTTCACTTAACTGCAATACTGATGTGTTGTTGTTCTTTCAAACTCTGCCTGCAAGCTATCTATTCCCCCCCTTCTAATCCTGCAATGCCTTTCCTCACCCAGAAAGGGGGGAGGGGACCTCGTTCTCATGTCTTTTAGCCCTGCACAGATGACTCAAATCTGTGGAAGCAGAGCACATGGTTCCAGATGCTTCCTCCAGTGGAGACCTCCCATCCATTTGAGCCAGAGAATTGGGTTTGGATCCAGTCACAAAAAAGGTCATCACAGCAACCAGAGTGGAGCAGACCTTCCCAAACCTGACTGACCAGCCTTACCACCGAGCAGACTCAATACAGTCAGACCCTCCACGTACGGCCGAAGATTTGGAGGAGGAAGACAACGTTCCATTTGTCAAATGTAAAATGTATTGGGAAACCTGGCTACCTGTTAGGGAATGGAAAGTCGATCATATGTAGCCAGAAGTCAGGGGTGGGTGTCAGGATAAATGCATAACCTCACTGTGATTACCAACCCAGAGCTGTGTAAGGGTTAACCCATCTACCACATATCCCATCATCCCCCTTGTCACTCCCTACCTTCTGGCTCCTCCTCCTTTGTATAAAAGGTCTCTCCCACGTGGATACCATGCAGTTCCAGATAAGTACCTGTAAGGGAAGGTCAAGAGGTCAGTAGCTGAAATGCTGTAAGGGCCTATATCTAATGCAGAGTTGAAATAAAAGAATATTTGCATCAGATTACTTTGTACCTTGAGTTATTGGGTTAGATCCATCCCTTCACAGTGGGTTCTAAAAATTTTTACTACCGGTTCTGTGGGCGCGGCTTATTTTGTGGGCGTGCCTTGGAGGTCATGACTGGTCATCATTTATGCCCATTGTAGCATTCTTAACAACCCTGTCACTCATTTCACGACTGCTTCTCTTCACCATGGTGACAAGTTAGGGCAAAAACGTAAAATGTGAGGACAGTCGTAAGTTCGAGGACTGGTCAAAAGTGCGAGGACCAGTCAAAAATAACTTTTTCAGCCCTCTGAGTAGTCCATATGCATAAAAGGATACAGCAATAGAGAGGGATGAAGGAAGGGAAGGGAAATTAGAGTAGGAGTGAGGGTAAGAGAGGGAGGAAGAGAGGAGGAGAAGGAGAAAGGAAGAGGAAATAGGGAGGAGAAGAAGGGGGGAAGAGAAAGTAAGAAGGAAAGAAAAGAGAGAGGTGGTAGGTTTGAGGAGAAAGATTGCTGTACAATAAAAAAGATGAAAGGGAAGAAAACCAACCCTAAACAAATATAAAGATATTAAGATAAAGAATGAATTGTTAAACTTTAAAGAATAAGAGAACAAATATGAATAAATAGCAATAATTAGAAACACACATACAAACATACAATGTATTTTCTTTGAACAGAGTATTTGGCCGGTTCACAAATTTAAACAGTGTTTAGTCATTTCAATTAAATTTACAATTTCTGTATTTCCTTTTTGCCATATTTATTCCTCATCTATATTTTAAAAAACCAATATTACCCTTCATCCTCATCTCTAATCTTAATCAAATTCAATTTTTCACTTCTATTCTATATTATACCCCTTCCCATTGTCATCTATTTTTATATCCATCCTCACATTGGTTAATTATGTAATTATGTAATACAGTTGTTTAATACAAATTCAACATTTTAATATAAATCAATTAGTTCTATAACTATCTTTTTGTATATTAATCAATATGAACATGAATATTCCAATTATTTCCATGCAATCCAATTTCTTACAAATCAATCAATTATATTTACCAATAATAATAAACCAAATAATTTCTCCCATATATTCCTCCAAACCACAACTTAACCATTTCTGCTTTCAACACAATATACTGTACAATTAATAGTACCTCAATTATTAGCAACAGAGCCCTGCACAAAACAGCTGAGAGCAAATCAGCTGAGAGTTGGGAGGCCGATCTAATCAACTTGCGCTAATTAACCTATGCTGAAGCTGAAAGGGGCTGTTTTTTCTATTTTTGCAGGCACAGGTCTACTCATTTGTTTTCTTTTAACACTGATCAGCTGTAGGGCGGCCCTTTGAAGCCCCACGGCAAGAGTTTAAACAGTTTTTTTCCCTCTAGCCATCAGCTGAGACTCAGGAGGCAGCAATAGATTGGGAGAGGGCGGGGTAAGCGACCGGCGACCGGGCCGGGAACCGGTTTGGGGGCGTGGCCAGCCAATCTTATTACCAGTTCTCCGAACTATTAAAATTTTTTACTACTGGTTCTTGTGAACCGGTGCGAACCGGGAGCAACCCACCACTGCCATAAGTGCAATGGGTCTGGCCTTAGTGAGTTTGATTGTCCTGATTGTGATTTGCTGTGTAGGACACTTATTCTTCTGGAATAGCCCTCAGCCCAGAAAGACAGGTGCTGAGCCTAAAAGCACTGACTGTGACAGAGAGCAGTACGAATCTCCTGGAAATACTTAAGTTTGAGGAAACCTGGGAGTGGGCTCTCTGTGGCACTGTATTAGTTCTAGGACTGTGGACATTGTATTTAACAAATAAGGGTTGGTTTTGTGGGATACCTAAGACTGATATTGCCTTTTCCCAAGTGACCTATAACCCTAACCTTCTTCCTGACGTGGTGATTTTGTAGATTTAGGGATAACATCCTGAACAGTAGTTCCCAATGTTGTGAGAATGCCTGAGGGACCCCCCTTGCCCTTGAGGGAGGATCTGGGGATGTTGAGAACCCCAAAGAACAGGGCAGGATCAGGTCACAGGGTGTGGACACTTTGAGACAGGTCCGCTCCCGCCAACGACGTATCATCAGTAGGTGGGGTCGGTACCCTGGACCTAAGCCAACCCCAAGACCTAAGGACAAGCGTCTGACAATCCCGGTAAAGAGTGGGGTAGAACAAAGGGAGAATGGGCCCCTGCAACAATTGAGAAAAGGGAACTACATGTTAAGAATACTGGAATTGGGTCAAAGCCTAGTTAATCAGTCTGACCCTGCCCTAGGTCAAAAATGCCGGTTGTGTTTGTCTACTGGGCCTTCATCTTACAATGCTGTTCCCGTTGAGCCAGTTCTTTGGGTCAGGACCAGGGCCACAATAGTCCTTGAGAAAGGTGGTAAATGGAGAACCAAAGTGGCAGAAGCCAAGTTGCAAGGGGACTTTTATAACACATTCAAAAGGCTGGGGGTGAGCCGCCTCCCCATTGTTGGCCCTATAGCTGTTGGTGTGGAAATCCTAGGGTCACCCTCCTTGTGTGTAAAGAGGCATCAGGAACCAGGTATTCCTGTAGGGTCCCTGACAGGAGAACAATGTCCATCGGAAATACACCTTGGTCCTAGAGTGACGCTTATGGATGTAAAACTAACCAGTGGAATTTCTCCTTCTGCCCACCACTTATTTCAACAGAAGGTCACTTTCTCACTACCACCAGTTGTCTCCAGTATAAGATGGGGAGGATGGAATATGTCTCAGGAAAAGTGCCTGAGGCCATTTCAGCCACCCCGATTCCCAATCTGGCTCTCCCTTAGGTCCAGCACAGGCTTATGTGTCCTATTTCCCCCTGGAAATGCAAGCTCCCATTATCTTTTTGAAGGTCTCATCCTCAGAGATAAGCAAAAGGACCCTGCACTAGAAGTCCCATTGCAGCCGCTGACTGGCATGCTAGTGGCAGGGACTTTGGGGGTCTGGACTAATGAGAAGTACCAACGAGCCCATGCGTTTTCCATGAACATAGGTGTGTGTGTAGGGGAAAATGGAGTTTTCTTCTTATGTGGGAAAAATGCGTATTTGTGTTTACCTACAAACTGGACTGGAACATGCACTCTGGTACATTTTTTCCCCAAAATAGGTGTTGTCAGTGGAGAGCACACTATCCCTGTTCCCCTCATGGGGCATGTTTAAAAAAGGGTGCCACTCTTAGTCCCTCTATTAGCAATCATGGGGATAGGGACTGCAGTTGGAACAGGTGTAGGAGGAATGACACACTCCATAATACAGTTTAAGCAATTGTCAAAGGAGTTCCAAGAAAGCCTGAACCAAATTGCTGGGACCTTGATTGAGGTCCAAGACCAAATAGATTCTTTGGCAGCAGTGGCCTTACAAAACCAGTGTGCCATAGACCTTTTAACAGCTGAGAAAGGTGGTTTCTGTGTATTCCTGGGAGAAGACTGTCTTGAATAAGTCAGGTGTGGTCAGAGAGATTGCCAAGGAATTGCAGGACCAGGCATCCAAGATGGGTCAGAGGTTACAACCAACGGACATGTGGTTTTCTTGGTTGCCTGGGTCTGGCTGGATTAAACAGATGTTTATTATTATTATTATTTTATTATTATTCATATTTCTATGCTGCCCACTCTCCGAGGACTCTGGGCAGCTTACACCAAAGACAGTATACTAAATAGCATATTGCCCCCAACAATCTGGGTCCTCATTTTACCCACCTCGGAAGGATGGAAGGCTGAGTCAAACCTTGAGCCGGTGAGACTTGTTCCGCTGATCTGCTGAACTAGCACTCAGCTGAAGTAGCTGCAGTACTGCACTCTAACCACTGCACCACTGTTATTCCTGTTGTTATGTGCTGTGGCAGGCCTGGCCTTTATTCCTTGCGCAATACCTCTGCTCAGACAGCTAGCTATGAGAGCAGTGAAGGAGATAAGGGTTGAGAAAGAGTTGATTTTGATGGAAAGCCTTATTGACCGTAAGATTGACTCTGATCTCTTTGATGAAAATGAGGTTTCTGATACAGGACCATATGTACAACTCGCAACCGGGTGACTAGAGAAAGTGCCTTCAGAGAATGAGATTTGAAAGTCATCCCATATGTATTACTTGTCTTTTTCCTTCTCACTACTATATATCTTTATCCTGAATTGATTATGTTATGCCAAATATTATATGCTTATATTGTTGATTTAAGCTCTGTAATAGGTAAGACTCAATTGTAACCAAATAAAATAGAGTCTTAAAGGGGGGAGTAAAGTAGGACGTAAAGTGAAATTTTGATATAAGAGTGAAATGATACGGGGTTGGCTTGGATGATCTCTAAAGGTCCCTTGACTTGTTATTGTAAGAGACAGTTGCTGAGTTCAAAAAGTCAAACCGCAGAGTTAGTTAACCTTCTCCTTCCATGTCAAAATGCAGAACTAAAAACCACATAGGTCAGCATGAATCAGCCTTTTTGCCCAGCAACAAGGGGCCTAGACATTAGGACTGATTTCACATATTTCCGTGTTTTGCTGCTTTAGGAGACTATAAGAATGTGTGTCTTAAACAGAACGTTGTTCAGATGTTAGATGATTATATTTCTGTCTGAACCTTTTGGCCAAAATAAAGCTGCTCTTGATTTCGAAATCCAAGTCCATTGATTTTCTGCAACATGTTGATAATGATAACAATAACAAATAATTTTTATTATGGTCACTTTCCTTAATGTATTATTTGCTATAACTCTAAAGAATATTAATGTACTCTGAGGAGCTATTATATAATTTATAAACTCTTCTAATTCCTGTTGGTGATTAACGATGTCTATGCCACCGGAACCTTTTTAAATCTCATAGATCTACGTCTTTGGTTGAATAGTTAAGCTATCCGAAACTTTTCTGTTATATCATAGATCTATGTCTTCGGATAAATATTTATACTGCCCAGGAACTCTCTATTATTTCATTGCTCTGTATAGGACCCTTTATATATTCCATAGGTCTATCTATTCGTATAAATATCACTACTACTCCAGAACCTTTCTAACATTTCATAGATCTGTGTCTTTGGATGAATAGTTATACTACCATATTCTCCTTTGTTAATATTTATACTATTCCTGAACCTTTCTATTATATCATAGATCCATGTCTTCGGATGAATACTAATACTACACCGGAATCTTTCTATATTCTCATCGATCTATCTTCGCCTGTTCAGTATTAGTTTTCCATTTGCGCATGTGCTTCGGGCTTCTGACCAAGGCGGATCGCCTTATTCTCTTCGTCTCCAAACGTTGTTGCCGAGCGTGAAGGAGTGGAAAGGAAAGGCGCGCATGTGGGGCACATCGGGAACGCTGCCGACGCCCAAGATGGCAGCAGGATTGAAAAGTTTGTGCCTGGGCGGCGGCGCTTTTTTGGGCTTGGCTTGAAGCCTCTAGGGCTCCCTCAAGGTGACGATGGCGGGGCAGTGAAGGGCGAGGGGAGCCCATCAGGGAAGATGCCTCCGGGCCCCGCCTGAGACATGCAGGAGGAAGGCAAGAGGGGCAAAAAGTTGAGAGAGGCATAGCTTCTGGGTGAAGGGGAGGGGCTTGTTCATAGGGGGAGGGTCTTGTTTATAGTGGGGGTGGGGGGTAAGAGCCCCTGAAGGTGGTGGCTTTTTTTTTTTTCAATTTGATTTATATGCCGCCCTTCTCCGGAGACTCCGGACGGCTTACAATGCGCTAAGCAATAGCCTTCATACTTTTTGTATATTTATACAAAGTCAGCTTATTGCCCCCACAAACTGGGTCCTCAATTTACCTACCTTAGAAAGGATGGAAGGCTGAGTCAACCTTGAGCCTTGGTGAGATTCGAACCTGCAATAATTGCAGGCAGCTGATGTTAATAACAGGGCTTTAGACCACTGTACTATCCAAGGCTCTCTACTTCAGACTACAGAGCCCATCTTCCAAAAGGGTGATCCACCAGACTAGAGACTCTCTCGTCAATGGCTTTGCACTACAGAGCCCATCCTCAAAAAAGGGCGATCCACTACAGACCCCATCACCCTCAATGGCGTTGGACTACATAGCCCATTGTCCTCTCCACACCTCGGGCATCCTGGCAGGAAGGCTGTGCTGGTTGGGCTTTGCTTCACCCCCTCCCGAATTTTGTCTTGAACTACAGAACCCATCATCCCAAATGCTGATGGACTCGAGTCTATCGTCCAAAATGGCATTGGACTACATAGCCCATCATCCTCTCCACCTTCTGTCTTCTGGCAGGAGAGTTCTGTTGGTTGGGCTTTGCTCCCCCCTCCCCAAATGTGGTCTTGAACTACAGAGCTATCATTGAACTATCATCCTTAATGTCTCATCTCTATCTCGATCTCATCATAGTGTCAAAAAGAACAAAAAACAAAGAAGGTTTGCAACGTTTTAATTAAGGTCTAAGCAGCAACTCAGCCAGAAGAACAGAACAAGCCGGATCACGGGTGTTGTGGCTCTGACCCCTGAGCCCCTCTTATCGGAGGAAGAAGGCTCCGAACATGAAGGAGAGGAGCCGGCCAGGCCTCCCTCTCCAGGACCCTCCTCTCTGGCAATGCCTCAGGTGTCGGCTGAAGGAGAAGAGATTGGCCAGGAGCCAGGTGTCTCCGATCAGTCAGATAGCGACGACGGAGATAAGTTGTGGCTGGATCCACGCCAGCGTTGGCGAGACAAATGTACACAGCAGAAAAGGAGGTGTGCCAGAGATTAAGCTGAGTCACTGGACCACACCCCACAGGCTATATAAGGGAGTGTGGTGGCCATTCAAACTCTGTGACGGACAAAGCTAAACTTCTGGCGAGTCACTTTGCACTTCTGGAAAAACGACGCCTAATCTGCTGTGGGTTTATTTTACTGGACTGATTCAAACTGTTTGTATTTTTGTGTTATCTGGTGGAGGAACAACCCCTCCTTCTTGGAGTAAAAGCTCTTGGCAGACAGCTACTGCGTTGCTGCCAAGTTTCTGATAACTAACAATTGGGTGTTTGAAAAAGTTATTTAACCCTCGGCTGGCTGTGTGTGTGCGTGTGTGAGACGGGGACAGAACAACAGGGTTAAAGTCAGCGCTACATGCAGTTGCCATGCAGCGCTATTTATTTCCTTCTCGCCTCGTAAACTAGCATCCGGCACATAACCCACAACCCCCCCCCCCCCCATCAGCTGTTCGGCGGTTTTGCTAATCCCGGCCATCAATGTTGTAGGACAGACGTTCGGAGGCATACCAGAATATGCAGTTTATCCCCTTTCCAAGCTAACCCATCCCGATTGGTCACTAAGGTCTGATTTAGTGCCACCCATTGATCACGTTGTACAGCTGTCTTTAGTTCGGTCATGAAGGAGGCATCCGATCGAATTACTGCTGATACGTTATGTGACACCTGACTGGGTGGTATGAGGGCTTCTACTACCTCCTCCCATTTGCTGTTATACTGCAGCATACGAGATAAGGCATCAGAGAGGAATTTTTTCCCAGCTGGGACATATTTCAGACGGAATGAGAACCTGTGGAAATATTGTGCCCACCGTACTTGCTTCGGGGATAATCGTCTTGGTGTTTGAAGTGCTTCCAGGTTCTTATGATCCGTCCACACCTCAAACGGTTGTTATGCTCCTTCAAGGAGGTGACGCCACGTCATCAGTGCCCACCGCACAGCAAAAGACTCTTTCTCCCATATTGCCCACCCTCGTTCTGTGGGGCTCAATTTGCAAGAGGTATAGGCACATGGTTGTAAGTGACCTTGTTCATCTTTCTGCAGAAGTACCGCCCCCACAGCCACGTCACTAGCATCCGCCTGAACAATAAACGCTTGTGTGGGATTGGGATGCTTGAGAACCGGTTCTCGGGTAAACAGGTATTTCAACTGCTCAAATGCCATTTGACATGTTGTTGTCTAATTCAATAACTGACCCGGCCTTGGGCTTGATGTGGATGATTTAGTATGTAAAAGGTCTGTTAAAGGTAAAGCTATCCTGGCAAATGCAGGGATAAATTGTCGATAGAAATTAGCAAACCCGAGGAAGCTTTGGAGTTGTTTTCTCGTCCTCAGGGTTTGCCAATCCACAATCGCCTGGACTTTTCGTGGAGCCATCTCCATGCCATCTCCCGATATCCTATAACTCAGATAATCTATCTTTGATTTGTGAAACTCGCATTTCGAGAGTTTCACAAATAATTTAGCCGCTAACAGCTTCTTCAATACTTGGTGTACCAGACTGGTGAGTTCCTCCATGTCCCGGGTATATATTAAGATATCACCCAGGTAAACGAGGACCCCCCTGTACAGATGTTCATGCAGGACTTCATTAATCAGCTGCACGAACACTGCAGGGGCGCCCTGGAGACCGAATGGCATAACCTGAAACTGAAAACTCCTGAGGGGACAGTTGAATGTGGTTTTCCCCTCGTCCCCTGGTTTGATGCGGACCCCATAGTAAGCTTCATGTAAGTCGAGTTTCGTGAAGACTCGACCAGTTGATAACGTAGCCAACAGATCTTTCATTAAAGGAAGCGTGTACAAGTGTTCCACACAGACTCAGTTAAGACCCCGGAAATCAACACATAAGCGTAACCCTCTGTCCTTCTTTTCTTTGAAAAGTACAGGGGCTGCCATACGAGACCTACTAGGCTTGATAAACCCCCTCACTAAATTCTTATCGATATACCATCTCAACTCGGCTAGTTCCTTTTGCGTCATTGAGTACATTCGTGGCTTCGGCAGTTTAGCCCCAGGCACTAATTCGATGGCACAGTCCGTTGATCGATGAGGGGGTAATACCTCACATTCCGCCTCACTGAAGACGGCTGCAAGATCTTCATAAACGCTAGGGAATCCCTGTGCTGGATGAGAAACCACCGAGGCACAATCACTTCCCTCACCCCCTTCGTTGACCCGTGCAGGTGGGGTAATCTCAAAAGTGGGCGGATCCGGACCAAGTGTTAATCTTAGTTTCCGGTATCCCCCTTCCCACCAGATGTTAGGCTGCCACTTATCAAGCCATGCTAACCCCAATATTATCGGTTCAATCATCTTTTCGATCACAATAAAGCGAATAGCCTCTCGGTGGTCTCCTATCTCCAGGTATAGCCTCTCCGTCACATGGGTGGGTGGCACTCCCCCCAACAATGATCCATCCATCTGTTCAAATGTAACCAGGTTTTTTAGCCGCCTCACCCGCAGTCCTAGAGCATCTACTACAGCCTGACGGACGAGACACCGGGTACACCCTGAATCTACCAGAGCCCCATACTGGATACCGGTGGTAGAGCGAGGGTTTCTCAATACCACTGGTATCATGAAAGGACAAATGGGGTCGCTCACCATTGGGTCTTCCGGGTCCTCGTCATCACTGTCCCCAGACACCATCAGAAACTTCCCCGCAGCCGAAGTCAACACGGCTTCTCTGGCCTGGGTATCCGTAGTCACCTTGGGGCCTTGGGCCACCTGAGTTCGCTCTGGTGGTTGCTGTGCCCGTCCTCTCATTGTAACTCCAGAGGGCAGTTTTGGGGGCTGTGTTCATGGTGATGGCATGGGGCATTCAGCCGCCCTGTGGCCAACCTGATTACATCTAAAGCAGCAAAACACTGGTCTCCGAGGCCTGTGTATTGGTTCCAAACCCACACCTGGACTGGATTCTTTTACACCTTGGGGTTTTTCTGTTGGTTTTTCCATCGCAGTTTTCCTCTGTCCAGGGTTTCTTTCTGGTCAGGGCCGAAATTCTCTGAGCCCCTGCTGCCCTGACCCAAACAGCCAACAGTGGAGCTAGGCCCCTGTATACACAAGCCTGCTGCAGCTCCCAGTCCAACCCCATGCGAAACTGTTGGACTAGCATTCGTTCTGGTCAATCCACCAGGCGACTCGCAATCTTCTGAAAGTTTTGTACATAGTCTTTAGCGGGAGCACCTCTTTGTTTGAGTGCAACCAGATCACCCTCTGCCACCTGCACACTAGACTCATCCTCAAAGGTGGATCGAAGGGCTTCCAAAAACTTCCCTACATCTATCAGCTCCCTAGCATGGTTGCTATGCAGGCTGGCCACCCAGTCGGCAGCATCTCCTGTGAGAACTGCCGTGATGGCCACAACCATGGCCCACTGGGAGGGGTACCAACGGCCATATTGGTCCAAATGGCTTATCACCTGGCTTAAAAATAAAGCCACATGATCTGGGCTCCCATCAAATGTGGTTTGCAATGTGGGAGGCCCCCAGGTGGTTTGAGGGACCCACATCCCCGGAACCGGAGCCCATGCTTGTGGCAGATTGGGTGTTCTACTCGCTCCAGCACCTCTCCTGTCTCCAGTACCCCTCGTCTCTGTACGGGGTTGGTCCATCACCGACCATTGCATTCTTTTTGCAGGACCTGTCTCCGTCCTCTGAGGTTGGTGCTCTGCTCCCCGTACAACCGTTTCTCCCAGGGAAGACCCCTGGTCCCAAGACACCACATGGTCTTCCACCCGACCCGGTGCTTGCTCTCTCCGTAGTTTGGGACTAGCGAGGCAGAACCGGACCTCCGAACTAGATTTCCCAGTGTCCTGCCAAGACAGCCCTTGCGAAGGTTCCAGTCCAGTAACCCACAGTTGCCAGGAGGGGGCGTCACGGAAGCTGGCCTCCCCAAAGTGTTCCCGAAGGGTATCCATGGTGCTAGGACCAGGGCCTGTAGTAGCATAGCCCCACTCCCCCTCTTCTTCATCCGTCCAGCGTCTCTCCCTCCACCCCTGGAAAGACGGCCCTAAAGGAGGGGGGGTTGGCAACTTTGGTCCAGCGAGGGCAGAGCTATGCCACCACTCCCCAGCAGCTGACTGTCCAGGGTGGCCCCTCTTCACCTGGATACCCTCCTCCTCTTGACAACCATCAACCCGAGTCTGTGGTATCTTCGGTCTAACCGCTGGTAGTTCAGCGGTCTCCTGCTGCACCTCCTCCTCTACAAGCACCTCCTCCACAGCTGCATCAGACACCAGCTCCATCTCAAGCCCTCCTGGCACCATCCCCTCTGCCATTCTCCAAACCTTCAGCCAACAAGACCACCAGCTCAACAGGAACAGAGACAGATGAAGGTAGAGGCAGCGCTGACTTTCTCTCAGCTCTATCTCTCATCCGGTCCATATAGCGTCAAAAAGAACCAAAAACGAAGAAGGTTTGCAACGTTTTAATTAAGGTCTAAGCAGCAACTCAGCCAGAAGAACAGAACAAGCCGGATCACAGGGTTAAAGTCAGCATTACATGCAGTCGCTGTGCAGCGCTATTTATTTCCTTCTCACCTCATAAACTATCATCCGGCACATAACCCACACACCCCCCCATCAGCAGTTCGGAGGTTTTGCTAATCCTGGCCGTCAATGCTGCCGGTGTTTTCCCAACGTCATAGGTCGACGCCGATGACTCGGTTCCTGAGAGATGTGCCAATCTCGCCAAGGCTGCATGCTGCTTATTTCTAGACCACGCCGTCGACCGCGTAGAGCTTCCTCCACCGTCCCAGGCATTCAGATGGTCATCACCAGAACTTCGACTTCCCCAGCCCCGCAGCGATGGCGAGTCCCAGCTGGGGCTCGACACAATGGCATTGGACTATATAGCCCATCGTCCTCTCCGCCTTGAGCATCCTGGCAGGAGAGCTGTTCTGGTTGGGCTTTGCTCCCCCACCCCTGAATTTGGTCTTGAACTACAGAGCCCACCATCCCAAATTGATCCACTACGGAGCCTGTCATCTGCAATGGAATTGGACTACAGAGCCCATCGTCCCCTCCACGCCTTGGGCATCCTGGGGTTGCAGGAGGGCTGGGCTGGTTGGCCTTTGCTCCCCCCCGCCCCGAATTTAGAATGGCCTTGGACTACACAGAGCCCATCATCCCAAATGATGGTGGACTACACAGCCCATTGCTCCAAATGGCGATGGACTACAAAGTCCATCCTCGCCACACCTTGGGTGTCCTGGGGGTGGGTGGACTCCGGGGCTCCTGGATGGAGGAGCTATGCTGGTTGGGCTTTTCTCCCCGCCAAATTTGGAGTGGTCTTGGACTATAGAGCCCATCCTCCCAAAGGGCGATGGGCTACAGAGCCCATCATCCTCTGCACCAGGGCATCCTTGGTCTCCCGAGTTTGAAGGTTGCTTCCCCTGTTGGATCTTCGCCTGCATGACCAGAATAAATCTGATAGCCCATTTCCCCTATAATTCAAATTAATACGTTTCTATTCTTCACTACAGGAGATTCTCTCTTTTCTTCTCTCTCCCTCTTTTTCTTTCTCCTTCCCTTTTTCTCTTTTTGATTCTGTCTCTCTTATTCTGCCTCTCTCTCTCCCTCCCTCTCTCTCCGTCTTTCTCTCTCTCTCCCTCTTTCTCTTTCTGACTCTTTCCCTCCCTTTTGCCCTCTTTTTCTTTCTCTTTCCCTCATTCCCTTATTCTGCCTCTCTTTCTCTCTCCCTCACTTCCTTTCTCTCTCCCTCTTTCTGACTCTTTCTTTCCCTCCCTCTCTTTTACTTTCTCTATTACTCTTCCTCATTCTCTCATTCTTTCCCTCTTTTTCTCCCTCATTCTTTCATTTTCTGTCTCACTCTCCTCTCTTCCTCTCATTCTATCTCCCTTGTTTTCTCATTCTCTCTATCTGTCTCTCATTCTCTTTCTATCTCATTCTGCTCTCCCCTCCCTCTCACCTCAGGATGGAAGTATTTGGGGAAGGGGCTGTGATTTGCCTCCCCATCACTGATTGTGCTGCAGGGGCTTGGCTCCAACTTCTGTTGCTAATTGAGACCGTTGTTAAGTGAATTTCCCCCCCATTTTACAACCTTCCCTGCCAGTGTCAGCCCACGTCGTTGGGGCTGCCATTCCGTTGGGAATGGAGGTAGACAGAGTATGCAGACCCACGTTCCTGCCCGGATAACTTGCCTTGCCATCACTTGCCTCCTCCTGCATACAGATGGCGGAATCCTCTTCCTTCAGCTGTTCACAGGGCCTCCAGCTGAGGGCGGATAGGACTGCACTTGCATGGATGAAGTGCCGGCTGCGTTAGCCAGCGTTAATGGAGGCTTACCAGACCTATCCCGATCGGAACGGCCCCAATGAACCAGGACTAATTGCACTGAATTACTGGCCGGAGGAAGGCAGCTGGAGCCCTCCAATCAGCACAGGGATTTGGGGTGGAATCTGGGGGAGGAGTAGCGGGGTGGGGCGCGCTAGGTTTAAAATGGGAAGAGAAAGCACGATAAGGTTAGAGCTGACAATATTTCACTGTAATTGCACTGGGTGATTGTCGGAGCTTGTCAAGTATTTGCAAGCCATTGGCACATGTGTCATTCAGACACTAG
>WNWU01007435.1:0-14931 GCA_012654045.1 Ptyas mucosa | reverse complement strand
TTGCACAAGAACAGGGCCTGCAAGTGTTTTGCACAGGAACAGGGCCTGCAAGTGTTTAGCACAGGAACAGGGCCTGCAAGTTTGTTGCACCATAACAGGGCCTGCCAGTGTTTTGCACAAGAACAGGGCCTGCAAGTGTTTTGCACAAGAAAAGGGCTGCAAGTGTTTTGCACAAGAACAGGACCTGCACGTGTTTTCCTCAAGAACAGGGCCTGCCAGTGTTTTGCACAAGAACAGGGCCTGCAAGTGTGTTGCACAACAACAGGGCCTTCAAGTGTCTTGCACAAGAACAGGGCCTGCAAGTGTGTTGCACAAGAACAGGGCCTGCAAGTGTGTTGCACAAGAATGGTGCCTACAGCTGTTTTCCAAAAGAACAGTGCCTGCAAGTGTGTTACAGAAGAACACAGCTTGCAAATATTTTGCACCAGAAGAGGGCCTGCAAGTGTTTTGCAAAAGAACAAGGCCTGCAAGTGTTTTGCGCAACAAGAGGGCCTGCAAGTGTTTTTAAAAAGAACAGGGCCTGCATGTGTTTTGCACAAGAACAGGGCCTGTAAGTGTTTTTCACAAGAACAGGGCCTACAAGTGTTTTGCACAACAGCAGGGCCTGCAAGTGGTTTGCACAAGAATATGGCTTCCAACTGTTTTGCACAAGAATATGGCTTCCAACTGTTTTGCACAAGAATAGGGTCTGCAAGTATTTTGCAAAAGAACAATGCCTGCAAGTGTTTTGCACAGGAATGGTGCCTGCAAGTGTTTTGCACAAGAACGGTGCCTGCAAGTGTTTTGCACAAGAAAAGGGCCTGCAAGTGCTTTGCACAAGAACAGGACCTGCACGTGTTTTCCTCAAGAACAGGGCCTGCCAGTGTTTTGCACAAGAACAGGGTTTGCAAGTGTTTTCAACAAGAACAATGCCTTCAAGTGTGTTGCACAAGAACAGGGCCTGCAAGTGTGTTGCACAAGAACACAGCTTGCAAATATTTTGCACCAGAAGAGGGCCTGCAAGTGTTTTGCACAAGAACAGGGCCTCCAAGTGTGTTGCACAAGAACAGGGCCTGCAAGTGTTTTGCACAAGAACAGGGCCTGCAAGTGTTTTGCACAAGAACAGGGCCTCCAAGTGTGTTGCACACGAACAGGGCCTGCAAGTCTTTTGCACAAGAACAGGGTGAACAAGAATTTCAAAAGATTCAAGATTGTTTCAGAAGGAAGGTGTTTATGCAACACTTGTGGGCATGTCACTGTTTCAACAAAACTCCAACACAACACACACCAACACAGTGATGATAATAATAATAATAATAAGAAGAAGAAGAATAAGAATAAGAATAAGAATAAGAATAATTTTATTTCTATACCGCCCTTCTCCCGAAGGACTCAGGGCGGTGTACAGCCTATTAAAAGCACAAAGACAAAACATCAATTAAAAATAATTAAAATTATTAAATAATTTCGGCTCAGATTTAAAACCCCAAAAATTTAAAACCCCAATTTAAAATCAGTACATTGATAGGCCGGCCTGGCGGAACAACAGGGTCTTGAGGGCACAGCGAAATACACGGAGGTCGGAGATCATACCCATTTCCGAGGGCAGTTCATTCCACAGGGCAGGGGCTCCCACAGAGAAGGCCCTCCCCCTGGGTGTCACCAGCCGACATAACTTGGCCGATGGCACCCTAAGGAAACCCTCTCTGTGGGAGCAGACTGGCTGGTGGGAGGCTATTGGTGGCAGAAGTCGGTCTCGAAGGTACTGGGGCCCTATGCCATGGAGCACTTTAAAGGTTGTAACCAACACCTTGAATCGCACCTGGAAGACCACTGGGAGCCAGTGCAGCTCGCGCAGGAGGGGTGTCACGTGGGCACGAGTTGCGCCCATAACCACCCACGCGGCCGCATTCTGGACCAGTTGGAGCCTCCGAGTGCTCTTCAAGGGGAGCCCCATGTAGAGAGCATTAGAGTAGTCCAGCCGGGAGGTGACAAGGGCGTGAGTGACCGTGCGCAAGGCGTAAACATTGAACAAATTGTGTAGACTTCAACCAAGCCACGAGATCTTTTTAATTTCCAACGGGGAACGAGAATTAATCAGAGGTATGTGGAAAGGGTTACCAACACAGGTAGTCTTCAACTTACGACCACAATTGAGTGCAACATTTATGTAGTGAGACAGTTGTTAAGAGAGCTTTGTTGGTTTTTACGACCTTTCTTTCCAAGTTTGTTAAAGGTCATTCCATGTCAAGTGGTCTGGAGGTCCCCGCTTGACCATCACGGATTTCGATGAAATTTTGTGTGAACATGCACACATGTCCCCAATGAACATTGGTAAAGTGTTACGTGTGCAGATGCAATACTTGCAGAGATATAGTCATTTGTATGACCCCATACCGCAGTATGACTCTGAGGTTCCAACATCTTTGAGACATAATATCTCCAGCAATATTTGGTTGAGAGAAACAAAACTGTTACATCGGCACATGTAACACTTTACCAATGTTCATTGGGGATATGTGTGCATGTTCACAGAAAATTTCATCAAAATCCGTGGTCAAGCACGGCAGTTTTCTGAAATCAGACCACTTGACATGGAATGACCCTTAAGTGCCCTGCGGTTGTTAAATTAGCAATACAGTTGTTAAGCGAATCTGGGTTTCCGTGTTGACTTTGCTCATCGTAAGGCCGCAAAAGCAATGGAATGCTCGACAAGCGACTCGTATTTATGACGGTCGCAGCATCCTGGGGTCACTTGATTCTCTTTTGCGACATTCGGAGAAGCAAAGTCAGACTCAGACGGAAGTAGAGATCTATCTAATAGAACTATCTATAAATATCTATATTTATCTATCCATCCATCCATCCATCTTCTATCTACATGTATATCTATCTATCTATCTATATCTATCTTCTATCTATACCTATCTTCTATCTATCTCTATCTCCATCCATGTTTTCTAGTTTTTGTGAGCCGGAATTGAAAGAAGACACTACAAATATTTTAGATTTCCTAAGGTTGAGATGGGAGGAAAAATTCCCATTTAATAAAGTTAATGAATCATGTGCTCACCAAGAAACCAGGAGATGGTGAGTTCTAGTCCCGCCTTAGGCATGAAAGCCGATTGGGTGGTTTTGGGCCAATCACCAGGAGACTAGGAGTTCTAGTCCTGAGTTATGTGTAAAAATAATAGAAATAAACATATTCTCTAGTTTCCAACGATAACAGATGCTTCCCAAAAGCCAGAATCCATGCTGAACAAAACCTCGCAAATCTCTAAAACAGGCTAACCTTCCATTACTTAAAATCAATCCTGTTATCAACGTAACTAAGGAGTAAATCTTTAGTAGAGGTAGTCCTCGACTTACAACAGTTCATTTAGTGACCGTTCAAAGTTACAACGGTCCTTAGGACCATTTTTCGTACTTATGACCATTGCAGCATCCCCATGGTCATGTCAACTTCCGACCCCTGGCAACTGACTCATGTTTACGACGGTTGCAGCGTCCCGGGGTCAAGCAATCCCTTTTGCAACCTTCTGATGAGCAAAGTCAATGGGGAAGCCGGATTCACTTAACAACCATCTAAGTTAACAACTGCAGGGATTCACTAAACAAGTCCGGCTGTCAGGTTCCGAATCAGGATAAGAAAATAAATTGCAGACAACAGGGTGGATGTTGTTCTAAAGTTTTATCTTCCTAAATTCGGCAAGCTCTGTGGAAATTGGGATCGTAGAAAACACCCAGGAGCATAGAAGAATCCAAGGCAGATGCATAAACAAACATCTTGAATGTATTTAATCATGTAACAAAACATTAACTATTTACAAAGGCTTTCTTAATGTTCATTTTAGTATGGGGGCACACAGCATGTGTGACCACCCTGATCAAAGATCATCTCTCACTGAGAACAAACGTAAGAAGAGAGCTTGGTGGAAAGGGTAGAGGGGGTTTTATACTCAGTGTAAGCCCCTCCTTTCCACAAAGGGGTGGAGACACTTTCTGCCTCCACTAGTGTCTGAATGACACACGTGCCAATGGCTTGCAAATACTTGACAGTCCTGATGGCGCAGTGGACTAATTCACTGTTATTAAGATCAGCTGCTTGCAATTACTGCAAGTTCAAATCCCACCAGGCTCAAGGTTGACTCAGCCTTCCATCCTTTCTAAGGTAGGTGAAATGAGGACCCAGATTGTGGGGGCAATAAGCTGACTTTGTATAAATATACAAAAGTATGAAGGCTATTGCTTAATGCACTGTAAACCGCCCTGAGTCTCCGGAGAAGGGCAGCATATAAATCAAATTTAAAACAAACAAACAAACAAAAAAAAACAAACAAACAAACACCAAGTCCCACAACGGCCATTCCAGCTGGGTGGGAAAAGTCTACCTTTCCACAAAATACTTGTGGTTAAAACTCCCCAGTAAGAAGCTGAGACCACGTGAGCCCCTAGACCCAGTGGTAATAGGGGGCCAAACCAGGGATAGGTTCTAAATTTTTTTACTACCGGTTATGTGGGCATGGCTTATTTTGTGGGCGTGGCTTGGTCATGTGATGGTGGGAGTGGCTTCATGGTCATGTGACTGGGTGGGCATAGCCAACTCAATGTCACTCACATCAAGGGGTTCCTCGCCTGGCCCCTCCCCTCCCAGCCATTCCTTGTCACACCCAGCCTCAACATATCTATAGTTCTGTAAAAATGTTGTTCACCTTTTTTCAACTTTACTATCTACATACTATAGATGTACTTTCATGGACCACTGAAAGGAGGAAATGGCTCACATGCTTTGCCCAAGAGTGTGATAGGCAACAGGTTTTTAAGGGGCTGCCAGAAAGAATGTATAGGCAATGTATTTTCCAAAGCACCAGAAGGCAAAACAAGAAGCAATGGATGGAAACTGAACAAAGAGAGAAGTTAATTTTTCTCCTGAAACTAAGGAGAAGCTTCCTGACAGTGAGAACCAATATAGGTGCAGAAATATTTCACTCATAATTTCACATATAAAATAGCCATTCATGCATATTGTTCAAAACAGTAATTAGTATTATGGCTGATGTTTGACAGCAAGCGTAAAAGTCAAAGATCACAAGAGTGCTTTTTTCTCTGTATGTATACAAAACATCACATACCAGGAATAGCATATTAAGATAGACTTATCATTTATGCAACCTGATGTACAAAATAAACACACACATATTTATGCTCTGGACTATAGACATTGAATGCATGTAAATCCCTGAAAAATATGTGGTAGCCCTGGGCAAAAGAAAGGCAGAAAAATCATTCTAGGTGTAGGGACAGTGTAAAATAATAACACATGATAAATAATGGAACAATTAAAAATAATAGCACAGAGTTTTCTCTCTCCCTCTCCTTTCCTTCCTCTTTCTTTCTTTCTCTCTTTCTCTCTCTTTCTCTGTCTTTTTGGGGGAGGGTGTTTGTGGCTATGACAACTACTTTCAAAATTGTTACTGGATATTTCCTGTTACATGAAACTGCTAAAAGGCTTTTGCAGTCATATAATGCAACAAAACATTTTTAATGGTAAAAGTAAACTGACATATGAAGCTACTTCTAAATAACTATGTAAGAGAGGAATAAATCTTTTCCTGAAAATTACTGGCGCAAATACACAAAATTAGAGCTGTAATGTATGGTAATATTATTTATAATAGAATTTTGGTGGAGGAAATAGAGTAGAAAGGAGATTGGCACATTGAGAACTACATGAAAGGAACACGAATATGATAAAGTCACTGTATATGAGTTGAGTAGCTATATAAATTTGTTTAATAAATACAATGGGAAAGGTCTTTGGGGATTCCAGAATTTACATGGCACTAATTGGATTTTTGATCTCCCTTTTATTTTGAGACATAATGGACTAGTTTTACACTGTAACTAAATTACACAAGAGAATGTAGTATATATAACAAAAATAATTCAATAACAATTTAATCTGATACATTGGGTTAAGTGATGTAGGGCTTGATCTAATTTCAGGCAAGTTCAAGCCTCTGTTAAGAGATACCTGCGTTCTCTCTCTCCCTTCCTTTTTCTTTTTCTTTCTCTTTCTTTCTCTCTTTCTTTCTTTCTCTCTTTCTTTCTCCTCGTTCTTTCTTTCTTTCTTTCTTTCTTTCTTTCTTTCTTTCTTTCTTTCTTTCTTTGTTTTTCTCCCTCCCTTTCTCCTTTCTCCCTTTCTGTGAAGAACCCCAGAAGGTCTTTGGTAGGAGGAAGAAAAGCCAGATGTTTTGAAACTCAGAACATGCCCATTGATCATCTGGCATTCTTAGAGCTCCACTATTGATTAGTTTAGCCTGAGCAAGGATAGCTAGCAGCCAATTACAATAATCTCTCAACTCAAGCTCAGTGCACATGGGGATCCCCAAACAGTGAGGATGAAGTGTGAGTAAAAGGGTTTACCCTTCCCTCCCTCCCCACCCTCTCTCTTTCTTTCTCCCTCCCTTTCTCCTTTCTCCCTTCCTGTGAAGAACCCCAGAAGGTCTTTGGTAGGAAGAAGAAAAGCCAGACGTTTTGAAACTCAGAACATGCCCATTGATCATCTGGCATTCTTAGAGCTCCACTATTGATTAGCTTAGCCTGAGCTATCCTTATAGCTAGCAGCCACTTACAATAAGCTCTCAACTCAAGCTCAGTGCACGTGGGGATCCCCAGTGAGGAAAAACGTTTTGTAGCTTAGCCTGGTCAAAGATAGCTAGTGCAGGACTTACAATAAGCTCTCAACTCAAGCTCAGTGCACCTGGGGATCTCCCTAAACAGTGAGGATTTCTTTGTTTCTTTCTCCCTTGAAGTCTCCCCCCCACAGCCCGTTTTTGCTTCCAGGGGGCTGCAGGGAGTCTTGCTAGGCATCCCCCTCACACCCCAGTTTGGCCTTAGCAAGCCTCCTTGCAGCCCCTGGGACCCAAAACGGGGCGCAGGGGGACCCGCTGCACCCCCATGCCCCATTTTGGCATTAGCAAGCCTCCCTGCAGCCCCTGGGAGCCAAAACAGGGTGCAGGGGGGCGCCACACACACACACACCCCATTTTGGCCTTAGCAAGCCTCCCTGCAGCCCCTGGGACCCAAAACGGGGCGCGGGGGGGGACTCCTGTAAGGGGCAGGGAAGGTAAGGTCGCAAGCCCGGTGGGGGTGGTGCAGCATGCTCTGAGGGGGCTAGCGCGACTTACCTGTAGGCAGGAGGAGGCAGCTCAGTTGGGGCGCATGGCAGGCACCACGTGGGAAGGCAGCTTAGGCAGGCAAGCCGCCCGGGTGGTGAGGAGGAAAAGGAAGTGACTGGGCGGGGTGGGGACCAGTTCGGGGGCGTGGCCAGCTAGCAATTAATACCGGTCCTACGACCTTCGCCAATTTATTGCTACCAGTCCTCCCGAACTGATGCGAACTGGTAGCAACCCACCACTGGGCCAAACCCATTATGAGGTGCAACGCACCCTCAATTTGAGGTGGCACAGGAGACAGCTCCAATACCTAATCAAGTGGAAGGGCTACCCCTTATCAGAGGCATCTTGGGTAAAGAGCAGAAACATCCAAGCTGACCGCCTCATAGCTAAATTCCATGAAGACAACCCAACAAAGCCGGGGGGGGTCACACCCCTAAAATCTATACTTGTACTCAAATTGTTTTTGCTTTGCACAGGTCGCCTTCAAGAAGTGAGGTGTTCTGTCCCCGTCGCACGCACACACACAAACAGACAGCCAGGAGTTAATGAATCAAACAGTCAGGAATTCTTCTAAGATGACAGTCTTGGCAGTGAACCATGAACTGCCTGCCAAGAGATTTTACTCACTAAGGGAGGTTTTCTTCTCCTCAGTCCGATATACCAAATTAATTCCACAAAGCAAAGAATTGTCAAAGTCCAGTCCGAAGAAATCCAAAAAGAGATTCTAACAGGGTTCTAGAATAAGGTGACCAGATGTCCCGCTTTTGGCGGGACAGTCCTGATTTTCAACAATTTGTCCCGCGTCCCGCGGCGTTTTTAAAAAGTCCCGATTGGTGGAAGAACGGGTTTGCTTACCCCGCCCACTCCCAATCTATTGCTGCCTCCTGAGTCCCAGCTGATGGCTAGAGGGAAAAAAAACCTGTTTAAATTCTTGCCGCGGGGCTTCAAAGGGCCGCCCTACAGCTGATCAGTGTTAAAAGAAAACAAATGAGTAGACTGGTGCCTGCAAAAATAGAAAAAACAGCCCCTTTCAGCATAGGTTAATTACCATAAGTTGATTAGATCGGCCTCCCGGCTCTCAGCTGATTTGCTCTCAGCTGTTTTGGCTAGCTGCAAAGAGTGCTGCTGGAGCACATTTTTTTCCTCCTTGTGCAATTCAAGCTGAAACCGAAACCGAAACTAAAGCAGGATGTTAGCTTTGCTGTTTGCTTGCAACGTTGGAAAGGCAGATTTCTTTTCTTTTTCCTCATCAAAAAAGGTAGGTGCAAACAATGGGAAATTTATGGCAAATGGCAAAAGAAGAGAGTTCAAGATTTTAAAACACAAAAGAAAAAAAAGCTCTATTTAACTACGGAATTGTAATAATTGAGATACTATTAATTGTATATTGTGTTGAAAGCAGAAATGGTTAAGTTGTGGTTTGGAGGAATATATGGGGGAAATTATTTGGTTTATTATTATTGGTAAATATAATTAATTGATTTGTAAGAAATTGGATTGCATGGAAATAATTGGAATATTCATGTTCATATTGATTAATATACAAAAAAGATAGTTATATTGAAGTAGGAAAAACGGGACTAGGCCAAGCTCTTCAATGCAGGAAAGGTTTATTTTGCACAGGTTCAAACAACAAAGGTACAACAAAAATGTCTGAACCCCGAAGGGTTTACAAAAGCATTCTTATATACTCTAAATTACGTGTACATACATTGGGTGTTACATTCTGACATATATGGTATTAGGAGGAACTGAAAACGCCTAGTCCAGACGTTCGATAATAGATTAGACAGAGAAAGGGTGTCACAAGGGTGGTGTAGACACTATCATATGTTATACATGACAGAAAGGGAGGAATGCAGAAGTGAACAACAGGATGCATCTGTCTGGGTCAGCATGTTCTAGGGAGATAAAAATACCTCATCATATTTCAGCAACTCCTTCCCGACAACGAGGGGAACTTAATTCTTGACCAGAGTTTTGGGCCTATATTATTGAATTATTTGGTCTAATTCAAATTCTAGCCCAGCTCACTCCCCCCTTTGTGACTCATCTGACATATCCAGAAGAGTCACATACTCAGGTTCTCCATCAGGTTCCTCTCGTTGTTGCAATCTTTCATAATTCCACATTGCCATTACCTGAGCAGTTGCCCTTTTTTCCACTAATAAAGAAAGGCTATTTGAGATAGTGCGAACAAAAACAGGTAAGACACATGGAAGCAACACACATCCAGCAGCAATTAATCCAATTAGACCTACGATCGCTTGTAGACCTGGTAGTTTAGGCCACCATCCTGAAAACATGTCTTGCAGATTGAAACCACTCCAGGTTTGCACTGGTACATGAGCTACTTTGACCATTTTATCAGTAATTTCAGCAATGACTTTACCACTTTCATCAATTTCTATACAACAGTTGGTGAGATTGAATTTTCCACAGACCCCTCCTTCTTTAGCTAATAAGTAATCTAAAGCTAATCTATTTTGCATAATATAAGCTCGGGATTTAACACTTTCTCTAGCCAATTGGGTAAGCCCTTTCACTGTTTCATTGGTAATGATTTCTACCACGGCTTGCAAACGAATCAACCGGTTTAGGATATACACAGGGGTACGATAGCCATACATGCCATCTTCCGCCCACGTAGCTGGTCCATATACCTGTATAATTCGTTCTGCGGGCCAATCCTCCTCTCCCCAATTGGGTTGATTTCCTCCCACTTTAACTTTTCCTATTAGGGATGTATCAACATGTCGTTTTTGTCTGAGATGGTTTCCAACTTCATCATATACTGGGACTCCCAAAATTTGTCTAGTTTTCAAGGGGAGTAAGAAGAAGCCGGGTCTAATTATTCCTAGGACACATGTTCCACACCAATTTTTAGGTAGATAAGCATATGCCATTTTTCCACAAATCCAGTATAGTCCATCGGGTGCTAGCCATTCCAAAGTTTGATTAGCAGGGTCATTTAGAAATTCCATGCCTGTAACGCTAAACAAGGCTTGAGCATCAATACTTTCTTTAGCTTCGCTACCCGACCACCAAACATAACCTACTAAATTGGTGGTTAATGTCCAGTCTCCATCTTTTCCCTTGGTATATGACAGATTACCTTGGCGGTCCATCTCCAATACCTTAGAATAATTTAACTCCTGGGCTTCCCATGGCCATTTTTCTCCCATATTAGTACCACCACAAACAAAACAGTTAGAAACATTCAAAGTATGAGCTATGTCTTCAGCCAATTTAACAAACGTGTTGGTCACATATCGGGGAATTTCAGGTATATTTAGTTTTTCCATTTCCAAATAGAATGACCAAAATAGTCCCTTTGTATCCTGCAATCTCCGAGTATGTTTAGTGACCTTCCATCTGAGTGTTACGTGTGGATCTGCTCCTTTTCCATAAATCCCCAACCCGTACATTCCTTCCCAGGTTTTTGTAGGGATACAAATGAGCTTTACAGGGTTGCAGTTATTTTTCTGACAGTTACTGGTTGCTACTCCAGTTTCTAGTTTACATTTTTGATTTCCTCCCGGGGGATCTCCGGACCACATAATAACACAAGACCAATAGGGGCAATAGCTATAAGTGTCTCGATCAAAGCATTCTCCTTTATCATGGCACATATATTTCTTTTCTAACATGTAGCTTCTTTCCCAATCCAGAGATCCACATGTGGCTTTTAAACAATTTCGATTAATAGCCAAACATGCATCAAATGTCAACTCTACTTGCTTATTTAAAGATCGAAATTCAGTTTTGTTTAACAATTCTTCTCTTCCGCATTCAGTTGTATATATTGCCATTTCATATGTTACTATTGATTTAGCCTCAGCGGGGTTATAGCATTGAACCTTACCATGTAGTATGCACATGTGATATATAGTGGTGTTTACTTGGCAAGTTGATGGAGTATATGCTAAACACCCATCAGGCCGACTAGTATGGTAAATCAAAGTATTAGATATTAGAGTGCCCTGGATGGTAGTCTTTATGCATGGTCCGCATTCCTTATTATTTACCTTTGGTGTATATGTGAGCCTAGTAGACCTTGTTGGGGGATATGGGGAAGTTGTAGGCTGTATCTTTGGCTTTTTGGTAAGGGGGGCAGGCAGCAATGAGGTTGTAGCTGCTTGAGTAACACTTTTTCTATAGCAGAGTACCCCTTCAGTTCCATTACACCTATGTATAATTGAGGGGCATAAGGTGCCAAATTGACATGTGGTCAAATCGAATTGTGTACAGGATGTGGGTACATAACTCCTCATGTGAATGGCTTGACCATTGCTACTTAAACAGGGTACGCAAGGCCCTTGGCCAACTGCATCTCTCGTTTTTCGTACTTTTCCTTTACTTTGTTTGGTGGCCCCATATTCAATAGGTGACATTTGTAATATACAAGTCCCCTGCCATCCTGGTCTTAACTGAGCAGGAGAAGTAACACGTTCCCAACCCCAGAACCGAGGCGTTCCACAGTTCAGGAGTAGGGAAGTAGTCCCCCCTTTTGGCGGGGTGTCACTACAAATCCCTTTTCTTAAAACATACCCAACATATTGACACACTTTGGGATTAGAATAACCTCGAGTTCGGCAGGCAATCATAGCTATTTGATCAAACATTCGGGGGGTCTTACAGGGATGAGGCAAAATTCCATTCCAGCAGTCAGGAGTAAACAAGATGGGTGGCAGACCATCACAAGTACCAGACCCAATATCATAGGCTTGGACTATGCATGGTTGCTCTTCTGGTTTACTCCATTGTCCTAAATTGCTAACACACACTAGATTACCTTGCACACTCACAAACAGCAAACTTACCCACCAACACTTAAAAGCATATTTTTCTGGCATACCTATCAGCTCTGAGCTCTCTTCGAGCTTCACGTTGGGCGTCTCGCAAAGCAGTCCGGACGGTGGGACAGGATTTCAAAGTATAGTAGGAAGGTTGTCCTACACGTACTACCAAATAATGTTGTAATATATCTTCTATGATTTTCACATCACATTCTATCACACAGTGAGTATGTATAACACAATCAATACAGTGAGCACAGCAACAACATCCACACTTGCATTCGCAAAACCAACACATGTAAACTATGAAAGCAGATTAGTCAAAAGGGTAGAAAGGGGGAGAATAGCCTGAACCTATCTTATCCTCTCTTCTCCCGTGCATAGAAAGTCAGCTTCCGGTGTGACTTAGCAGGGGTTAAATTCGTTCAGCAACTTTAACGCGTGTCCAATGGATCCATGACTTGGATTCTGCAATCTTGATAGCAAGTGGGGAAGACATTATGACAGTAAACGGCCCTTTCCATCGTCCTTCTAACTGTTCCTTTTTCCAGTGTTTTACCCAAACTTTATCTCCCGGCTTGAAGGAATGGCAGCAAGTTACTAATCTCGGGGCACTTGCTCCATTACATAGTTCTTCAGTTTCTCAACTTGTTTACTCAGTTCTTGCACCATATCCATGTTCCAAACATCCCCCTTATGAGTTAAGTCAGGCCAACCGGACAGATTTCTCCTAAGGAGGTTTGGAGGGCGACCAAACATCAACTCATAAGGCGACAATTTATGCTGCCCTCGAGGAAAGCTACGGATAGCATACAGAGCTAACGGAGCGTTAGCGCTTGGCTTACTTTGGCTCCCTCCCATTCTAGCGCACTGTCACCGGCTCGCAGCCCTGGAACTCACGGCCACTAACGAGAACCACGGTGACTTAACCTTCCCACACAATTACCTCACACGGACTTCGTTAGGACAGCCGTCCCGAGTCCAGGGGAGAGATCAAGTCCCCTCTTCGGTCCTCAAATGAGACCGGTACCAATATCTTACAGATACTTGCCTGAGACGTCTTCAAACCACTCGTCCTGGCCAGGAATCGTTCAGACCCCCTTTCCTGCACTGCAGGGGTCTTGGACTCACTCGTAGCACCGTCGGCCTCACAGGGAAGTTGCTGCCGCCTCCCGGAAGTCTGTAACTCCCGTGGCGCCTGGAGGATGTTCAGGAGCGGCTGCCCCGAGGGCCCGAGGGGTAGAGCGGCTCTCAGCAAAATTTTGCCTTGACCTTAAAGTCCCTTCGTGGTCACCATCTGAAGTAGGAAAAACGGGACTAGGCCAAGCTCTTCAATGCAGGAAAGGTTTATTTTGCGCAGGTTCAAACATTATTATTATTATCAAATATTATTGAATATTTGGTCTAATTCAAATTCTAGCCCAGCTCACTATAACTGATTTATATTAAAATGTTGAATTTGTATTAAACAACTGTAATATTACATAATTAACCAATGTGAGGATGGATATAAAAATAGATGACAATGGGAAGGGGTATAATATAGAATAGAAGGGAAAAATTGAATTTGATTAAGATTAGAGATGAGGATGAAGGGTAATATTGGTTTTTTAAAAAAATAGATGAGGAATAAATATGGCAAAAAGGAAATATAGAAATTGTAAATTTAATTGAAATGACTAAACACTGTTTAAATTTGTGAACCGGCCAAATACTCTGTTCAAAGAAAATACATTGTATGTTTGTATGTGTGTTTCTAATTATTGCTATTTATTCATATTTGTTCTCTTTTATTCTTTAAAGTTTAACAATTCATTCTTTATCTTAATATCTTTATATTTGTTTGGGGTTGGTTTTCTTCCCTTTCATCTTTTTTATTGTACAGCAATCTTTCTCCTCAAACCTACCACCTCTCTCTTTTCTTTCCTTCTTACTTTCTCTTCCCCCCCTCTTCTCCTCCCTACTTCCTCTTCCTTTCTCTTTCTCCTCCTCTCTTCCTCCCTCTCTTACCCTCACCCCTACTCTAATTTCCCTTCCCTTCCTTCATCCCTCTCTATTGCTGTATCCTTTTTTGCCTGGTCCTCGCACTTTTGACCAGTCCTCGAAATTACGACTGTCCTCACATTTTACGTTTTTGCCCTATCTTGTCACCATGGTGAAGAGAAGCAGTTGTGAAATGAGTGACACAGTTGTTAAGAATGCTACAATGGGCATAAATGATGACCAGTCAGAAGTGCGAAGACCGGTCAGAAGTGCGAGGACCTGTCAGAAATCACTTTCTTCAGCCCTCTGGGTAGTCCTTTTGTGCACATGGACTACTCAGAGGACTGAAAAACTTATTTTTGACTGGTCCTCGCACTTTTGACCAGTCCTCAAACTTACGACTGTCCTCACATTTTACGTTTTTGCCCTATCTTATCATCATGGTGAAGAGAAGCAGTTGTGAAATGAGTGACATGGTTGTTTTTTTTTTAATTGAAAAAGTTTTAAAAGTTTTACATACATTTTCTCCCCCCTCCCCAACCACCCCCCCAACTTCCCAGAGCAAATACAAAATATAAAATACAGCTCAAATTCCCTAAATTCAACTCCATTTCTCACTTATCATAATCATTAAACAAATAGATAAAAGGAAAGCAAGTCTTCTTTCTTCTTATTCCATCTAATTCAACAAAATTAGTATCCATTTATAATTACAGCAGTTAATAAAACAATTAAGTATTACCTAATCAAACCTATCTTTACTCAATTTAGCTATTAGATACTTAACAAATTATTAGGTCTATACAATTTAACAAGATATTTTATAACTTCTTTCATTTAAAACAAAAAAAAACCAAAAGAAAAAAACCTCATTCAAAAACCCCAAATTTAAAATAAAATACTATATAAACTCTTCTGTCCTCCACTTTTAAACCATCAAGGTCCAATTATAATTAAAACACTTAATAAAAAAAAATTTCTAACTAAAA
>WNWU01007430.1:0-12151 GCA_012654045.1 Ptyas mucosa | reverse complement strand
TGATGCCAGTTATTCAAAAGATAATTCATCATGACCAAGCAGGATTTATTGAAGGCAGATATATGAAAGAGAATGTTAGGCAAGTTATAGACTTAATGGACTATCTAGATAAGAATAAACAGATCTCTGCAGTGCTGGTTTTTTTGGATGCGGAAAAAGCCTTTGATCGAGTGAATTGGAACTTTATAATTAAGACTTTGGAAAAAATGGATTTGGGGGAGCGGTTTGTACAAGCGATTGGTGCAATTTATCAAGAGCAAGGTGCGCAACTTATTATAAATGGATGTTTAACATCGAATTTCAATATACAAAAAGGCACCAGACAAGGTTGTCCATTATCCCCGCTATTATTTATTTTAACCTTAGAAGTCTTACTTAATGCAATACGGGACTCGAATTCTTTGACTGGAATAGCTATAAGGCAAGAGGATTATAGAACTAAGGCATTTGCAGATGATCTGGTTGTTACCCTATCACAACCTATGAATTCAATAATTCAGATGAAAAATATTATAGAAGATTATGGCATGGTATCTGGTTTTAGGCTGAACCAGAAGAAAACTAAAATGATTGTCAAAAATCTGACAGAGAGCAAAAAAAAAAAGGAACTGGAAAGAATGGCAGGTTTTGAGATTGTCTCAAAGGTCAAATATTTAGGAGTACAAATCACAGATTCTAATGCTAAACTGTTTCAAAATAACTACGAGGTTCTGTGGCAAAAGATACAAAAAGATATGCAAAACTGGAAGAAACTGCAGTTATCACTGCTTGGAAGAATATCAGCAGTAAAGATGAATGTTTTACCTAGACTTATCTTTTTATTTCAAATGATACCGGTGTTTAAATCCAACAAACCATTGCTAGAATGGCAAAAAGGATTGAATAAATTCATTTGGAATGATAAAAAACCAAGAGTCAAACTGAAAATAATGCAAGATACTCGTGAGAGAGGTGGTCTTAAACTCCCAAACCTTCGTCTATATTATGAAGCAACTGCACTGATACAATTAAGTGATTGGTTTGGGAAAACTAAGATGGATTTGTTGAACATAGAAAGTCATGACCTTGTTTGGGGATGGCATGCATACCTATTTTATGATAACAAAGTGGACAAAGTGTTCAATAGTCATTTACTTAGAAATGCCTTGTTGAGAGTCTGGAGGAAGCACCGAATTAATTGGGATTATAAGATTCCGTTTTGGCTGGATCTTGCTGATACCATGTGGAATACAAATATTAAGTCACTCGGGGGTTTCTTATATAAAGAGTTACTTTACTTTGAAGAGGGCAGGTGGCGATTGAAGACTTTGGATATGCTGTTGGAAGAAGGGAAATCGTTGACTTGGTTGCAGTACAATCAATTACAGATGAGATGGAAAGAAGATCAACAAACTGGTTTAATGGAATATGAAATAGAATTGGTTGAACAGATAAAGCGGACAGGTCCAATGCATATTAAGAGAGTTTATAATGTTTTGTTAGAAAGGGATTCAGAAAATGAGCTAGTTAAAGATTGTATGATTAAATGGGCACAAAATTTCTCTCAACCAGTTATGATGGAAACATGGGAAAAAATATGGGTTCAGAATGTTAAATTTACACAGTCACAGAATTTACGAGAAAATTTTTATAAAATGTTTTATAGATGGCATTTAGACCCCAAGAAATTGTCTTGCATGTACCCTAATGTGCAGCCAAAATGTTGGAGATGTGATTGTTTAGATGCTACATATTATCATATCTGGTGGACTTGCAGGAAAGTGAGGGCTTTTTGGATAAAAATCTGGTGGGTTATGCAAAATGTTTTAAAGAAAAAAATACAATTTTCTCCGCAATTTTTTCTATTGGGTATAGCTAAAGACTTTACACTGGGTGAAACTAAATTGATTTTGTATATGGTGACCGCAGCTAGGCTGTTGATTGCCCAACATTGGAAGAGTGATGTTTTACCGACTGTTGACCAATGGATTCAGAAGATGGCTGGATTTGCAGAAATGGCAAAGGTTTCAGCTTTTTTAAAAGATCAAACGCATGAGAAGTATATACAGGAATGGAAATTATGGATTGAGTATGTACAGAATAAGTATCAGACTAGAAAATATTATATCGCTTTTAGTTGAGATGATTATGTTAGTATGTTAGTAAATATAGAAAAAAGACATGGAAGATTGAATAACATATATATTGTTTGGGAATATTAGCATTGCATATAATGGAAGTCAAGGGGGGGGGGAGGGAAGAGGGAGGAGGGGGAGGGTTAGGGTGGGGATGGGATGGAATTATATATTGTTTTTATATGTATCTTATAATGTTGGGTTAGGGAGGGGGGGGAAAAAGGGGGGGAAATTTGTATTGGTAAAACTTTTTCAATTAAAAAAAAAATACTATATCCAGTCTAAAGAATATAGAAGAAACACATTTTCATATAAATATCAACGCGTTAATAAAAAACAACCCTTCCAAAAGAAGATCAAAACTGTGTTAAACCAGAAAACTTTAGGCCAATATCACTCTTGAATACGGATTATAAAATTTTTGCGAAGATACTAGCAAATAGATTAATGCCAGTTATGCAACAATTAATTCATACTGATCAGTCAGGGTTTATACAAGGGAGACAAATGAAATACAATTTAGGCAAGTTGTAAATTTATTGGAATATTTGGAAAAAAACAATCAAATCCCTGCAGCATTTGTGTTTTTGGATGCAGAGAAGGCATTTGATCGATTGAATTGGCAGTTTTTGTTTAAGATAATAGAAAAAATGCACTTTGGAGATTATTTTATACAATCAATTAGGGCAATATATCAGGAACAAACTGCACAAATAGTTATTAACAGAGGTTTGACAAAGTCTTTTAAAATTGAGAAAGGAACGAGACAGGGTTGTCCCCTGTCTCCATTGTTGTTTATTTTGACTTTAGAAGTCCTGTTGAATAGGATACGTGACTCGGATAAGCTAAAGGGAATTGTAATTAGACAACAAGACTATAGACTAAGGGTGTTTGCAGATGACTTGGTAGTTACTTTACCTCAACCAATTGAATCAATTACATCTATGTTGGATATTTTGTCTCAATATGGTAAGGTATCTGGCTTTAAGGTAAATCAGCACAAAACAAAAGTGATAACTAAAAATATGTCTGTATCTCAATGTGAGGAATTAGGAAGAATAACGGGGTTCGAAGTAGTTAAAAAAGTTAAATATCTTGGAATTTATATTGCAGCTTCAAATACGAAACTTTTCAAAAATAATTATGAGGTGCTCTGGCAAAAAATCCAGAGAGAAATGGAAACTTGGAAAAATAAAAAACCCAGAAACATATAAAAACTCACTAACTCACAACCCCAATTTGCCAGCTGCCCCCAGAAATCCATGCTGTTGTCACTGTTATTACTGGGCCAATAAGCAGAAACCTCCTTTCCAGGGGGCCCCTGTGGGCTGGGGAGGGCAAAAACTTGTTTTTCCTTGCTTACCTCTTCAAAATCTTGGTGCGTCTTATAGTCTGAAAAATACGGTAACCTCCCACACCCAGAAAGATCTTTTCTAAATGTCTGAACTGATCTACAGTATCCTCAAGATGTCATTGCCATCCCATCCCTAGCCTAAGGCCCTTGAGTTGCTGAATGGGATCTCCAGGAAGCTCAAGTGTTTTGTGAAGAGGCTGGTTGGGTGTAGGGATCTGCTCTGCCCTTGCCCGCAAGAGAGACCCGGCACTGGGATTGAATCCCCAGTTCAATCCTGAGCCACAAATATTCTCCTCTATCAAACATCAATCTCCTAGGGAATTAATGCTTTCCAAGTAAAGGGAAAGGCTGTTGGGGGCAATATGCTGACTCTGTAAACCGCTTAGAGAGGGCTGTAAAAGCACTATGGAGCAGTCTAAGCACTATTGTTATTGCTAAATACCAGTCTTCCACACAAACAACGGAAACAATTTAAAAAGACAGATGGTAGACTTCCGGTCGTGACGTCATTGTGCCAGGAACGAGGGGAATGAGGCTCCGTCCCCGTAGTTCCAATATTCCAGATTGGAAGCCTATTTAGGCACTATTGGCCATGGAGAGGCTGATAGAGAAAAGAGGGAAACTCAAGGACCTCGGGGTGACAGCAATCGCCCCGAAAGTTCAGAGGAATCCTCTTAAATCCAACCCGGAAAAAACCAGCCATCTTGGCTGGCTTGAGCAGTGACAGCCGATTTGTGTGGAAGCGAAGATCAAAACAAGAGGAAACATCGGTAAGGAACGAAAATCTTTAAAACAATGAAGGTATAAAGATAAAGATACTAAGAAATCAGGAGAGAGGGAAAAAAAGCTCCAAGATAGGCAAATTTTGCCAGGCGAGCAGCGAGAGAAAAGAGACTGGAGCAGAAAGTAAAAATTCACAGCGCAGTTTTGACAGGCGGTGGAGACGAGTGCAGCAGGAAAAATTCAACAAAAAAAAAGAACATTGGATTATAAATACGGACTCAAAACATTTTCGGAAAAGAAAGAAAGTGTGGAAAACTGGAGTTGCAACTTGATGAGAGACAGTGAAACGTAAAACACTGGATTACAAATACGGAGCTGCGATGTGCGGAGAGACAATGAAAGAGTCAAAACATTGGATTATAAAACACGAACTAAACGCACCTTCAGAATAGAGATCGAGAGGAACGGAGCGGGGATCTGGTGAGAGACGACGAGAGAGACTTAAAAAAAAATCGGCAGACGGCGAGAGAAGTGCATAGAAGAAGCCCTAACGGAAGGCAGACGAGAGATCGGGAAAGGGAAAGGACTTACAATACACCAGCAGAGACAGCAGCGGAGAGAACTATAGATAAGAGACATTGTAACTAGATATCCAAGGATACATTGAATTTAAGAGACCTTTGTTTGTATTTCCTTGAAGAGGTGGATGTAAAACAAATCCTCCTAAAGCTGTCAAAATTGGACTGAACTAAAAACGAAAGAAGAAAATCGTGAAGTAACGCAAAAATAGTGGATAAACTGATTCGTTTTAGACTCTTAATAATATAATTACCTAGCGATTGTTACCTATTTCACATATTTAACAATAGACTATATCTAATTAACTACATTTAGTTATATTTATATCTATATTATATTATATTTAATTTTGGTGACTGAAATTGTTTAATAATTAGAATTATTACTTTAACATTAATTATTATATTAGTAATATTATAATAGAGATCAAGCAGATAGATGAATATTGTTTTTCCTCCATTTACACTGTTATTCCTCTATTTTTTCTAATTTTCTAGCTTTTCTTCTTATTTATAGAACGTACCTGGATTGATTTTTATAGGAATAATCTGATTAACTGAGTAGCTTTGAATAACCGTGATTGTCTAAAATAGATATAGATATATATATATAGATAGATATAGATATAGATATAGATATAGATATAGATATATATATAAATTCTTTTTGAGGGGGATACATAAAGTTATTGATAACCAGAGGATATTAAGTGATAATTAATTGTTTAGAATAATATAGAGTAACTAATTAATTGGAAGATTTGATTTAAACATATACATAGACGTATACCTTACTGATTAGAAACATATTAGAGTAATGAACTGCTGAATAATTGTATTTTTCTCCCTACTCCTCAATTGATTTATCCATCCCTTATATAACGATATTTAATCTCTACTTGTTAATTGGTTGAACCATTTTTCACCCTAGGTGAAATTACTACGTATACATAAAGTAAACACTATAGAACACAAGTAAGACAATAGCTAAGATTCTCACAATTAATCCTCTAATTTAATTTAGTGTATGAAAATTTGGGAAACAATAAAACAGAAAATAAACATGTCAATGATACCCACGCCAACAATAACTAAAACGGGGGCGAAAAAAACAATAACACACCAAACAACTACAATATCTTCACCGGCACAACAAAAGACAATCGACACAATGTTATCAGCAGATAAAGGGAAAACCGACACTACAGTCAATATGCAAAGCATCCAGCTGATCCTGGCCACGATTCAGGAGGGGATGAAGAGGACGGAGGAATCGATAGCAAATAACCACGAAGAAACGAGAAGGAACCATGAGGAAATGAAATTGGACGTAGGAGAGATAAACGACAACATCAAAAAAATAGATGATAAGATTGAAAAGATCCAGCAAAATATGGCAAACAACGAACAACGAATACAGACTATAGAAGAAAAAGTGGAACGATCAGAGAAAAAGATGGACAACATGGAACAATACCAAACAGCCTTCAATAAAGAACTCGAGGATTCGATTACCTACCTAGAGATGGAGAAGGCCTCCTTTTTCCTCCGATTCCAAAACATCGCAGAAAGCAAAGATGAAGATTTGAGAGATTTGATGGCAGGAATACTGGCAGAAGCCACACAGAAGGGGAAAGACGAGATCACCAGGGAAATCGACGAGATTTACAGAGTACACACCAATTATGCCCAGAGGAATAAACTGCCAAAGGAGATTCATATAAGGTTTGCACGTAAGACAGTGAAAGATGAGATTTACAAATTAATGAGAGAAGACACAATTAAATACAAAGGGAAGGAAATAATAACCTTGAAACAGATACCGCGACGAATAAGAGAACAAAGAAAGAATTATAGCTTCCTAACATCTCAATTGAACAAACACAAAATAATGTTTCGTTGGCTAACGCCAGAGGGAATTCTAATATCCTGGGACGGTAGGAGACATAAGATTGATACCATAGGAAAAGCACAAGATTTCTTGGACTATTACTTTACACCAGAAGAACAGGAAACTAGACCAAAATCAGGAAACCAAAGCCAAGAACATTACACAGAGGAGGCATAAAAAGAACAAGAAGAAAAGAAACAAAGTGAAAAGGAGAGGATGGAAAGAGAAGGAGCTAGGGGGAAAACCCAAATGGTAACAAGGAACGCAAAAAAACTTGCGATATTAAACACGTAAAAAAAAAAGGACAAGAACTGAAATTAATCTCAATTAATATAAACGGATTAAACTTACCAATCAAAAGAACACACACATTCAAAAAATTATATAAATTAAATATGGATATTATAAATTTACAGGAGGTACACATTAAAAAACAACACCAACAGCTATTGGAAAACAGAAAATTAGGGACCTTATTCACCTCATTATCAGATCAGAAAAAAAGAGGTATAGCAATATACATCAAAAATCATATACAAGCTAAACAAATCTACACAGATGGAGAAGGCAGGATACTGATGATTGAAATTAAGGTGGACAATAAAAATATACTCTTAACATCAATTTATGCCCCCGAACGGAAATCAAAAAGAATACTTTAAAAAAATACATAATAAAATAAAAGAATTGGACTATGAACATATATGTATTATAGGAGACTACAATGCGATAGCGGACATAGAAATGGACTATAAAGGCACAAAAAAGAATAAATTCAGAAAAAACACAATTCCAGACACATTTAGAGATATGGCCGAAGAATTTCAATTAAAAGACACATGGAGGGAACTCAATAAATTTAAAAAACAATTCACATTTTATTCGAACCCGCATAAATCCTGGTCCAGGATCGATATGGCCTGGATGACAACAGAGTTGAGAAACGATATAAGAGAAATAGAAATCACACCGAATATATGGGCAGATCACCATCCAATAACAGTAATATGGAAAGGTCAACAAAAACAAAAAAGATGGATGATGGATAGAGAGATTATTAAAGACAAAGAATATATAGAAATGATTAAGAGAGAGATGGACATATTTTTTCAACTAAATAAGAGAGAACACACATCAACGCAAACCCTCTGGGACACCGCTAAGGCATATATTAGAGGACTAACGATTTCTTATAAAACAAAGAAAAATAGAGATAAATACCAAAAGAAAAACAAACTCTTGACAGAACTGGGGAAATATGAAGAGGAATTGCAGAAAGAACCACACAAAACAATGATCAAAGATAAAATAAAACTCACCAAACACAAAATAAACTTAATAACAACAGAAATGGCGAAGAAAATTAAAATGACCAAACAAAATCAATTTGAAAACGCAAACAAAACAGGATGCTGGTTGGCCTATAAATTAAAAAAAGAAGCAGAAAAAAGAACAATACATCAATTACAAGACGAACAAGGACAAATCCAACACAGAAATGAGGAAAAGAAAATAATTGCAAAAAACTTCTATCAGAACCTATATACACAGGAAAAAAACCATGTAGAAGAGATTAAAGACTATCTAAATAACATCAACATTCAAGAACTAAATGAAACTCAGAGAGAATTACTCAACAAACCAATTTCAATGTTTGAGTTATTAGAAACAAGGAAAAAACAGAAGAACAACAAGACTCCAGGGCCAGACAGCATACCATCTGAATTTTACAAAATTGGACACCACCTAATCGATAACACTCTACTGCAGGTCTATAATGAAGCACTCTTAGATGCTGAAATTCCACATTCATGGACAGAGACAACTATCACATTAATTCCAAAAGAAGATTCAGACCTCAGTCAAATAAAAAACTACAGACCCATATCACTTCTGAATGTTGATTACAAATTATTCACCTCAATAATTGCACAGAGAATGAAAAATATTATTGTCGACTATATCCATCCAGACCAAAACGGATTCATTCCCAAAAGACAAATCAAGAACAACACAAGAACAATAATCAATACGCTCGAGTACTATGAGCAAAAATCAGATAAACAAATGGCCTTACTGTTTCTCGACGCACAGAAGGCATTTGACAACCTCAATTGGACTTTTTTAATGATACAGTTAGAAAGGATGAGAGAAGGTGATCATTTTCTAAACATGATCAAATCAATATACAAGGAACAATCGGCAAGGGTTTGGATAAATGGAGAAATAACTGACCAATTCTCAATATCCAAGGGAGTAAGACAAGGTTGCCCCCTATCCCCCCTACTGTTTATATTAGTATTGGAAATATTATTAAACGAAATCAGGAAAGACACAGAAATAAAAGGATTAAAGGTTAAGAATCAAGAATATAAGTTATAGGCATTTGCCGATGATGTCGTATTCATTCTAGAACGACCAAAACAATCAGGAATTAAATTATTAAAAACAATTGAACAATATGAAAAGGTAGCAGGATTGAAAATCAATAAACAAAAAATGAAAATACTAACGAAAAATTTGACGAAAACCCAAGAGAAAGAATTGGAAGATACATTAGAAATTCAAACAACAAACAAAATAAAATACTTAGGAATCTGACTTTCCAATAAAGTTACCACACTTAAAGAAGACAATTATACCAAACTGACTAAACAAATTCGGAAAGACTTAGATAACTGGAGCAAACTAAGACTATCACTTTTAGGAAAAATTGCCTCAATCAAAATGAACATTCTACCGAAAATACTATACCTCTTCCAAGTAATACCAATAAACTCAGGGAAGTTATACTTTAAAGAACTCAATAAAATTATACTAAAATATATTTGGCAAGGGAAAAGAGCACGGATCAAATTGAAGCACCTCCAAGATACAAGAGATAGGGGAGGCCAAGGATTACCGGACTGGCAGAGTTATTATAATGCAGCATCACTCACCTGGATTAAAGATTGGATAATTTTAAAAAATAAAAGAATTCTAGCACTCGAGGGATTTGACCTGTCCAAAGGATGGCATGCGTTTTTATGGGAGGAAAAACCTAGACAACACGAACACTTTAGAAGACACCACATAAGAGATGCACTTGCTAAAACTTGGAATGAAATAAGGAAAAACCATTACGATAAAATCCCGAAATGGATTTCAACTATGGAGGCTCAAATTTATCCAAACACAATGGATACCGACAAAATGAAAACATATAACGATCTGTTGGAGAATGATGGAAACCTGAAGACAAGAGAAGAATTGCAAGAACAGGGTACAGACATTGATTGGTGGCCGTATTTACTAATAAAATCAAGATATAATACAGATATTAAAAAATTTGGGATCCAAACAGAACAAAATGAAATTGACAAAATATTACTGGAATCAGATGACAAACTAATAACTAAAATTTACAATTACCTATTAAAATATAAATTGGCAGAAGAAGTAGTAAAAGAAAACATGATTTCATGGTCTAAAAATTTTGGATATAGTATAGAAATTGGCAAATGGGAAAGAATGTGGAAAGTAAATACCAAACTGACAATGTCTGTACCCTACAAGGAAAACACATATAAGATGTTCTACAGATGGCACCTCCCCCCTGCACGTCTGGTCAAGATGTTCCCCAATATATCACCAAACTGTTGGAAGTGTAAGATACACAAAGGGACACTATATCATATGTGGTGGACGTGCCCAAAGGCAAAAGAATTCTGGAAAGTAATACAGAAACAATTGGAAGAAACTATCTCTCAAAGTGTGCCTCTAAAACCAGAAACCTATCTTTTAGGAATATTAACAAAACAATACGACAAAGAAAAACAATATTTAATAATACATATTTTAACGGCCGCAAGAATGACCTACGCGCAAATGTGGAAACAGGAAGAGATGCCAACACAAGGAAAAATAATACAAAAAATATTGGATTGCGCCGAGATGAATAGATTAACCAAAGAGCTACAAGACAAAGAAGAGACAGATTACTTAATTTGGTAAAAATGGTACGATTGGTTATATAAAAAGAAAACGCAACAAAAATAAAACACATAAAACAAGAAGGGAATACCAAAAAGAACCTAAACTAAAAAAATATCGTTATATAATGCTGGAATTAGAGATGTACATATGTATATACACAAAATAGATATAGAATATCGATGTATCACTCTTCTCTTTCAAGATTCAAGCCATAGCTTGATTTTAATTTGTATTTAGTCTTAGTTGTGTATTGTATGTATACATGTTAGTCTTTGTTTATTTGTTTGATTAATAAAAAAAAAGACAGATGGTAGAATTTCGTCAAGAGAATACAATGGTCATAGCAAACACTCTTTTCCAACAACCCAAGAGATGTCACTACACAAGGACATCGCCAGATGGTCAACACAGAAATCAGATTGCCTACGTGGTCTGCAGCCAAAGACGGAGAAGCTCAATGCAGTCAGTAAAAACAAGACCAGGAGCTGACTGTGGCTCAGATCATGAGCTTCTCATGGCAAAATTTAGGCTTAAATTGAAGAAAGTAGGGAAAAGCACTAGGCCATTCAGGTATGAATTAAATCATATCCCTGATGAATATACAGTAGAGGTGACAAATAGATTTAAGGAATTAGATCTATGGACGGAGGTTCGCAACATTGTACAAGAGGTAGCAGCTAAAACCCTCCCAAAGAAAAAGAAATGCAAGAAAGCAAAATGGCTGTCTGAGGAAGCCTTACAAATAGATGAGGAAAGAAGGGAAGCGAAAGTCAAGGGAGAAAGAGAAAGATACACCCAATTAAATGCAGAATTCCAGAGAATAGCTAGAAAAGATAAGAATGACTTCTTAAATGAATAGTGCAAAGAAACAGAAGAAAAGAATAGAATAGGGAGGACCAGAGATCTCTTCAAGAAAACTGGAGATATGAAGGGAACGTTTCATGCAAAGATGGGCATGATAAAGGACCAAAATGGCAGGGGCCTAACAGAAGCAGAAGAGATTAAAAAGAGGGGGGAAATTACACAGAAGAACTATACAAGAAGGAGCTTAACATCCCTGATAACCACGATGGGGTGATCTCGAGCCAAGCATCCTGGAATGTGAAGTCAAATGGGCCTTAGGAAGTCTGAGCAACAACAAAGCTAGTGGAGGAGACAGTATTCCAGCTGAGCTTTCAAAATCTTAAAAGACAATGCAGTAAAAGTGCTACACTCAATATGCCAGCAAATTTGGAAAACTCAACAGTGGCCACAGGATTGCAAAAGGTCAGTTTACCTTCCAATTCCAAAGAAAGGCAATGCCAAAGCATGCTCAAACTGCCGCACCATTGCACTCATTTAACATGCTAGTAAAATTATGCTCAAAATCCTAAAAGCTAGGCTCCAGAAGTATGTGGGTTGAGAACTACCAGAAGTGTAGGCAGGATTTCAAAGAGGCAGAGGAACTAGAGATCAAATTGCCAACATAGGCTGGATCACGGAGAAAGCTAGGGAGTCCCAGAAAAACATCTACTTC
>WNWU01007424.1:0-18899 GCA_012654045.1 Ptyas mucosa | reverse complement strand
GTGCAATGACTCAACAGTACAATTAGGATAATTGCAGTCAGCAGTCAGTCAGCAGTCAATTACAATGACTCATCAGTACAATTACTCAGCATTACATCTTAAACTTACAGAACTCATTTACAGTTATAGAACACATATATTGCCTGGACAACCCGTTAGACTTACACCACATCCTAACATGATCATTTCACGAAAGCACAAGGAAGTAGGAAACATAAAGATACATGTGAACAATATAGTTTGAGAATGTAAATATATTACACTCCCCAAAGGGGAGAATGTTGGATATTCATCCTACGGTTGGGTAGTTAATATATAGAAAAACTATGTTTGTGACTTTAAATGATATAAGAGGAATGATTGGCTGTGCTATGCTCAGGCAGCCATAAAAGGAAACAGGAAGCCCAGGAGCTCCTGCTCCTGCTATTGATGGTTGATCTCCTGATGCGGGACTGTGTGTGACTGAAGAGAACTGTAAGCAAACTATGTTTTATGTTGGAGAGTGATTATTCGAAGACGTGTTATCATTGTTTTGAAAAACCAAGTTTGTTTTTTCACTAAGAGTAAATATTATTTATTTTTCTTTCACCGTTCAGAGTCTGTGAGTATCTGTGTGTTTAACCAGCAACATATCTCTTTGCTGTCCGGTCCGTTGTCTACTATGCAGAGGGAAGTCTTACCCTCAACAATTATCTTCCTTTATTGTTACACATCTTGAGGTTAAATATATTCCTAAATATTTTACTTTCTTCACAATTTGAATATTTAATTTCTCCGTCAGTTTTCTGTTTTTCTGTGATATTTTTGACCAATATCTTTGTTTTTTCCTTATTTATTTTTAAACCTGCAACCTCTCCATACTCTTCTATTTGTTCTAATAATTTAGGACCCGTTGTTTGAGGTTCCTCCAGAATAAAAACTAGGTCATCTGCAAAAGCTTGTAGTTTATATTCTTCTTTCTTAATTTTCAATCCTTTTATTTCTTCATTTCTTCTTATATTTCTATTCAAAACAAGACATCCTTGCCTTGTACCTTTCATTATATTAACTTTTTCTGTCATCTCTCCATTCATCATTATTTTTGCCGATTGTTTATTATAAATTGTCTTTATCATATTTATAAATCTCTCTCCAAAATCCATCATCTGTAATTGTTCTATCATAAATTGCCAATTAACGTTGTCAAACACTTTCTGTGCATCTAAAAACGTCATTGCCATTTGTTTTTCTGGATGTACCTCGTAGTATTCCAGAGTATTCAAAATTATCCTCATATTATCTCTAATTTGTCTCTTAGGTAAAAACCCATTTTGATCCATATGAATAAATTCATTTAACAGCATTTTTAGTCTATTTGCCATTATTAAAGCAAAAATTTGTAGTCCACGTTCAACAATGAGATCTGTCTATAATTTTTGACTTGTTGTAAATCTGTATCTTCTTTAGGTATAAGTGTGACATACGCCTCCATCCATGAATCTGGTATCTTTGCCTTCACTAAAAGTTCATTAAATAATTCCAACATTATATTGCTTAACACATCTTGGAATGATTTATATAGTTCTGTTGGTAATCCATCCGAACCTGGTGTTTTCCCATTTTTTTTGCTTTTTAATCGCTTCTGTCAATTCCATCATCGATATTCTTTCTTCTAAAGCTTCCTTATATTGTTCAGATATTTTAGGTAAATCAGATTTCTCTAGAAATTGTTTTATCTTTCCATCCGGTATCATCTCTTGATTATATAGTCTCTCATAATAATTTTGAATTATTTTTTTCTTTTCTTCATTTCTATAACATATACTTCCTTTTTCATCTTGTAATTGGTTAATTAATTTCTTCTCTTTTTCTTTTTTCAATTTGTATGCCAACCATCTACCTGGCTTATTTGCATTTTCAAAAAAATTCTGTTTGGCTGATCTTAATTTATATGCCAAAAATTCTTGTTCCATTAAATTTATTTCATGTTTTTTCAATTCCATTTGCTTTTTAGCTTTATCATTTTGTGGGTTTTTTTGTAATTCTTTCTCTAATCTTTTATATTCCTCTTCCAATTTTTTCTATGTTTGTCTTTTCTTTTTATTCTTTTTTCCCAAATATATTATTGCCAAGCCTCTAATATATGCTTTCACTGTATCCCATACATTCTGAAATGATGTGTCTTCCTTTTTGTTTATTTTGAAAAACAACTCGAGTTCTTTTTCCATAAATTGTTAGAATTCTTTTTCATTTAAAATTGCTTGATTCAAAGTCCATCTATACTTTTTATTCTGTCCTTTCCATGTTATTATAATTGGATTATGGTCCAATTATAATAACATCAATGATAAAGGGAACTCCAGGCTCCAGGAAATAGTGGGAGCTCTCATTTCCAAAGGGAAAGGGAGCACAGTCTGAGCCCACTTTGTTGCTGCTTAGCCAAAGTGGCAATTTGGGTGCTGCAGACTGGGTTTTACATGATCCCTTCGTGGAGTTTCCTCTCTTTTTGGTGATGTGCAGCTGCGGCCCAGCAGAGAAAGTGACCTTGTTTCTGTAGAGGTTGTATGTGGAAGGGGAAATGTTTTGGGTGATTTTGACGTCCTTGTGCTTTTTCTGAGGAGGGCTGATGGTCAATTCCATTTGGCACCCTTGCCAGTGGTCCCCCATCCTTTCCCCCACCAGAGTGCCTTTCCAGGGGTCCTGACTCCTTTTGAAACATAAGGGAGGTGGTCCCAGAAGGCGTACACCAACAGCCACGGGGCCAATGATGGGAAGGTGGCTAACTTCCAACTTACCAAGCTGTCATAGAGGATATTGTGTAGGTTTGCATCTGCCAAGATCCCCCCTCATCTGGCGCCTCTCTTAAAGGCTATGGTGGCGTTGGTGTTCACCTAGAGTGCAGGCACGACAGGGGCTGCGTGGTAGGCCAATGGGGATGCAGACAAACACAACCAGCATTGTTGGGCTAAAGTTGGGTCAGATTGGTTGACCAGACTCTGAGCTATTTCCAGTATTTTCAGCATATAGTCCCCTTCCCTCAAATGTCGCATAGGCCCCTTTTTAGCCTGGATGATATTCTTCCTTCTGTCCAACTTGGGTTTGGGTTTAGGTGATGGGCTGGGTTTGGGGCAGTGAAGGACACGGTAGATGTGGTGGTGGCAACGGGGGGAGCAGACTGGCTCAGGTCTCTCTTCATTTGGTGTTGCAGAGGACCTCAAACCATAGACCCTGATCCTTCCTCCCCCCTCAGGATCCCTAACAGCTCCAGGGGCCCCCTCTTGGTTGGGAGTAGGCAACTGGCCATGTTCACAACAGTCTGAGCTGTTGCTCAGGACCCTATCCACGAGCAGGGCACACACAAACACCAAACAAAGCCATAGAGGACTCATGCCTGCCAATTTGAAAATACGTCAGGGTAGCCTGATGGGTCTAGGTCTGAGAGGGAGATGATCTCTTCAGCCACAAGTATGTCATTAAAATCAGGAACCTCAACTTCCTCCTCCTGTGGTTCAGGTTCAAGGAATTCAGTCCAAATCCTCACTCTCAGTTTGACAGTCAACACACATGGGAGAACAGTCACAGCAATGGGAACAACAACAAAATTCAGTGATGCAGTTGTAATCACAAAATCAACACATCAGGGAGCTGGGAGTTAGTATCAACTATCTCCCAGGGTGTGACCACTGAATAACCGGCCTTGCGGACACCAATCTGGACAAAACTACTGCCATCAGTAAACCACTCGCAATCTGCATTTTCTAGTGGTTTGTCTGACAAATCAGATCGGCTTGAATAGACCGAATCTATGACCTCCACACAATCATGTTGCACTTATGAGTCCATCTGTGGCAGTAGGGTAGGGTTTAAAGTATTACAAACTTCTAAAGTTACTGCTGGTGCATCTAACAAGATAGTCTGGTATTTAGCCTGTCTGCCACCAGTCATCCAATATGCTCCTTTCACTTCCATGACCTCAACCCCATGTGGGACCTTTACTATCAGTTCTTGACCCAGAGTCAGCTTCTGGGCTTCTTCCACTAAGAGTGCCGTGCCTCAGAGGGCAAAACACCCCCTCTGAGACTAAAAATGGAACTGTGTCTCAAAATTTAGAGATCTGAGCTCCAATGGAGAAACGAAAGGCTGACAGTCGGGAAGGAAAGATTGCGAGAGAGTGACTATGCAGATAGAGTAAGACTGCCATTGCAAGACGGAAGCTGATGCAACAGTGAGAAGAATGGGACCAATAACATTTAAATACCCATCTCTTTATATTTCTATATTTTTTATATTCCCCTTTATATCCTTCTTATATTTCTTGGTATTCTTAGAACAGGCTATTTATATTATAAAATATAGACCTATTAAGAAATATATATATATATTTAATCACCCTGATAAAGATCATATTTATGCAAGAAACTTAGCAAATAGATAATATAGAGCTGTAGTGATAGATATATAAACTTATATTCATATTTTTTGTATCCAAGTTTTTTATATATACCTATTTAAGAGTCAATATCAGAAACTACAGATTCCCACCTATTAAAGTTAAAATATAGATAAATTATTTAAAACTACCTAGAAGTAGCTAGACATTTGTATTTATTGACTGTGTATACCCAATACTAATTGTATTTATTGTATTTATTAACTTTGTTAATTAGACTTTTTAATAATTTTGTTTTTCTCCATTAGATTTATGAATAGTTATTGTATTTATTCTACCTATTGTATTTATTGTATTTAATACTTATTGTAGTTACTATCTATTACTAGTACTATTTATGGATATTTAATAATATTTACCAATATTTATTCAGAGATAGAATCATATATACTAGAAGGAAATTAACTTAATACATAGGAATATATAACTCTCAGCCTGTCAGGGCTGACCTGGCTGGAACTACAATAAAGCCAACATGACACGACCACAATGGTAGCTGGAGCTGTGTCTTTCATCCGTTACAGGCAAGCCACAGAACTCAGTGAAAATGCAATAAGACATGTGAAGTCAGCGTTGGGAGCTTCATTGATGAGCTGCATGAACACCGCCGGGGCCCCTTGCAGCCCAAATGGCATCACCTGGAACTGGTAGCTCCCTAACAGACAGTTGAGCGTGGTTTTCCACTCATCACCCGGTTGGATTCTGATCTGATAATACGCCTCCTGTAAGTCCAACTTGGTAAAAAAACGGCCCTTCGCAAGGGTCACTAACAGGTCTTTCATCAATGGTAAGGGGTAGAGATGTGTCACACAAACGCCATTGAGACCCTGGAAATCAACACAAAGTCGTAACCCACCATCTTTTTTTCCCCGAAACAGTACAGGTGCGGCTAACCGGGACCTACTGGGCTTAATAAAATCCCTTGCCAGGTTCTTATCTATATACCTTCTTAACTCAGTCATTTCTTGTGGCGTCATCGAATACATCTGGGGTTTTGGTAACCTTGCCCCAGGTATCAACTCAATGGTGCAGTCTGTGGGCCTATGAGGGGGCAAGTGTTCGCATTCTGCTTTACTGAATACATCCGCCAGATCAGCATAAACCTGAGGGAATGTGGGGTCCTGGGTGGCTTGACACACAGGCTTATCACAGGTTACAGACCCCTCTGCCCACCCCCATTCATGTGGTGGTGGATTGGGGCCAGTGGCTATCCGTAGTTTCCGGAACCCCCCCTCCCACCATATCTGTTGTGGTCTGCCAGCAGCCTGGGGAGCTGGCAGCAGAGTCGGACAACAATGAGGCTGAGGAAGAACATGGGCCAGTCCTGGAGACTGGGGAAGGCCCGGATGAGGGCTCTGCATCAGAGGCAGAGATGGGGCCAGGGCCATCTGGGAGTGAGGTGCGGACTTCAGAGCCTCCAGAGACTGATAGGAGTGAGGCAGAGGAACAGGAGGAGCCTGTTCCTAGTGCATGTATGAGAAGAGCTGCCAGAAGGCAAGAGCAGCTCAAGCAAAGAGGACAACACGGGAGTAGGGCCAAGAGATGATTGGCCCCTCCCATAAGGCTTAAAACAGACCAGCAACGGCGTTTGGGCTTTGCCGGAAAACAACGTTGGTAGCTTCGTCGTCTTCTTCGTCTATGTCTTGTATTTATTTTTGTATCTGTGACTTCTGAACGTTTGCCAAGAAAGGCCTTTGGCAGTTTGCCTAATTGGACAAGGTTTGCAATATGACTGCAATGTGACTGAGGAATTTGTGTTGGGAGGAATTTGCTTTAATTTAGTTGAACGACGCTGGGAATGAAGTAATTCTCAGCTGTTCAAATACAGTTTGTTTTTTCACTGACTGATTTTCCTACTATTTACTTGGGCCTGGGTCACAACAGTTTGTCTTCCGGCCCACGAGGATAAGTATCCACAAACCTTTATTACAATGGAGGAGCTCTGTGCCGTGAACGTGTAGCTTCAGCAGCAAGTAGCTTTGTTATCTGCACAGATGGCTCAGCTCCAAGCTCCTGCTTCTCCCCCTCCCCGTAGAAGATGTCATGACCAGATAAGTTTGACGGTACTCAAGCCATGTTTCCTGCTTTTATGGGACAATGCCAGCTTTTTATCAGCCTGCGAGCGGAGGACTTCCCCACTGACCGGGATAAAGTGGGGTTTCTACTCAGCCTGCTCTCCGGCTCTGCAGCTCGCTGGGCCATGCCCCTGCTGGTCCAGGCTAGTCCTCTGTTGGACGATTTCAGGGGGTTTTGTGAACATCTCCAACTCATGTATGAGGACCCCATCAGATTGCAGACAGCTTCTAGACGACTGAAGGCCTTGAAGCAGGGCCAGAAACCACTGCAGGAATATATCAGTGAGTTTCGGCTGCTTAGCCAGGATTCAGCCTGGAATAAGGTGGCCCTCATGGATGCATTCCAGGATGGCTTATTGGAGGAGTTGCAGGTTGAGCTGGTCCGGGTTGATATCCCTCCGACCCTCAACGCATTGGTACATCTGTGCCTGAGGATCGACGCCCGGTTGCAGATAAGGACCAGTCGCCGTGCCTGCCAGGAGACCCGTGTGGTTGCAGTCTGGCATGAGACCCGGCTCCACGGGAGGCGCCCATGGAAAATAGGTGCAGCCAGACCCCGTCTGTCGGTGGCCGAGAAAAATAGACGACGATCAGGGGGGTTGTGTTTGTATTGCGGGGAACCCGGGCACATAGTGGCCTCTTGCCCAAAGAAGCGACGAGGGGAGTTGGCTCCTGGGCCTGCCCCAAAGCCACAGAAAACCCTGTCAGGAAATGCCCTGAGCCCGACCTAGGGGAGACCCTGGGTCGGGCACTCACCAATACTAAGGAACGCCCAGCAGGGGGGGAGCCCCCCCCCCCCCGACATTTGATTTTGGCAGCAAAAGTCTTCTTGGCCAACAGTCCACAGGGGATTCCGGCTCATGCCTTGGTGGACTCTGGAGCTGCAACCAATTTCATGGATGCAGTGTTTGTAACCAAATATGCAGTCCCTCAGTGTCCATTGGATCCTCCCATGCTCGTGGAGACCATTGATGGCCAGGTGCTTCTGTCTGGGCCTATTATGGCCGTCACGCAACCCTTGCGCCTGAGCATCGGGTCTCATGAGGAGGCCATTCAGTTTTATATCACCTCTGGCCTGCATTTTCCCATGGTTTTGGGCTTGGCTTGGCTCCGGACACACGACCCGCAGATCAACTGATCCCAGAACTTCATCTCTTTTCCAAGCCTGCAATGTGTGGACCACACCCGCCAAGTCTGCGCAGGCCAGCTGCTGAGTCCAACCAGGGTGTCCTTGCCTTCCGACCTCCAGGATTTTGCAGATGTTTTCAGCGAGCAGGAGGCGGACCAATTGCCACCACACCGGCCATACGACTACCTCATTGATTTGATTCTGGATGCGCCACTCCCAGTGGGGCATTTGTATTTGATGTCAGACCCTGAGTTGGCCGCGTTACAGGACTTTGTGGATAAGAACCTGGCTCGGGGTTTTATTCAGCCCTCATCATCGCCATTGTCCGCCCCGGTCCTGTTTGTGAAAAAAAAGACTGGAGACTTGCGGCTTTCTTGCGACTACTGCAAGTTAAATGCCATCATAGTGTGCAACCAGTATCTTCTGCCCCTTATTCCTGAACTTTTGGAACGGCTTTGAGAGGCTACCATGTTTACTAAATTGGACTTGCGAGGGGCTTATAATCTTGTTCGGATCGGTCCCGGGGATGAATGGAAGACGGCGTTTGGTACCCGTTATGGACATTTTGAGTATACAGTCATGCCGTTTGGGCTGACCAATGCTCCTGCCGTCTTCCAACATTTCATGAATGACATTTTTAGGGACCTCTTGGACAAGTTTGTCATCATTCACTTGGACGACATTCTGATCTACTCTCCTTCCCAGGAGAGTCACCAACAGCACCTCCCCCTGGTCCTGCAACGTCTTCGGGAGCATCATCTGTATGCTAAACTAGAGAAATGCCAGTTTTTCCAGTCCACCATCGAGTTCCTGGGACATCGCATCTCTCCCGAGGGCATTGCTATGGAGCCGAGCAAGGAGAGGAACCACCTGAGGTTACGAGGTCGCCAGCATTCCGGCCTCCTGATGGCTGAAAGGACGGTTCCAATATCTCATAGAGTGGAAGGGATATGGGCCGGAGGACTTCACTTGGGAGGATGCGACCTCCGTGCATGCCCCTGTTTTGGTGAAGGTCTTCCACAACCAATTCCCATCACGGCCGCATCCGGATTGTCAGCCCCAAGGGAAGGGCCCTGCGGTGAGGGATAGTGTTGTGGTCCGTCAGCAGCCTGATGAGCTGGCAGCGGAGTTGGACAGTGATGAGGCTGAAGAAGAACATGGTCCAGTCCTGGAAGCTGGGGAAGGCCTGGATGAGGGCTCTGCATCAGATTTTCCTACTACTTACTTGGGCCTGGGTCACAACAATAACGTGGGACCCCATTTGTCCATCCATGCTAAACCTAATATCAGGGATTCATTCATTATGGCTACTGCAATGAATCAGATGAGTTCCCAATGTTCCCCTATCTCTAGCCGGACCGGCTCCGTGACATGGGTAGCCAGTGCCCCCCCCCCCAGAATCGAGCCGTCTACCTGCTCAAATCTAATGGGCCTCGCCAGTCTTCTTACTGCTATGCCCAGCTCATCCACTAACTTTTGATTTGATGAGACACCGAGTACACCCTGAGTCAAGTAACCCCCCGTATCGGGCCCCTTTTTATATGTGTAACTCCCTTAACATAACTGGGATGGTGAAAGGCTGAATTGGTTCAGTTACCATTGGATCCTCGGATTCATCGTCATCACTGTCGTACACCAGTGGTGCCTTTGCCGTTGCTGGGGAACACTCCTGCTGGGTCATTGGGACGGTGTTCACTGGCATTGTGTGAACTACCCCTTGAGTCCAGGAGATTGCTGGGGTCGACCCGAACTCTTCCCAGGCATTCCTGCAGGCGCAGGGGGTTTTGATAGCTGTTTTGGACCCGGCATTGTACATTCCGCCGCCCTATGACCCAAGAGGTTGCACCAAAAGCAACATAGCGATGGCCGGCTGGGCTGTGCCATGAAAGTTGAGGTGCCAGGACCTGAACGGGCTGTGCTCTGGGTCAGCAGCCAGTCAGCAACCTTCCAGGGTCCGGGACCCACCTCCCCTCTGGGCTTGAACTCCCGCAACCCAGTGTCCAAGTCCACAGCCGTGTGAAACCAGTCTTGTAGTTGATGTGGGAGACCCCAGTATACGCAAGCCTGCTGGATATCGCAGTCCAGGCCATGTTGAAATTGCTGCACCAGCATACGTTCTGGCCAAGTGCGCAGTCTACCGGCGAGTCAATGGAATTTATGAACATATTCCCTCGCTGGCCAGCCCCGTTGCTTCACTGCCATTAACTCCCCTTCTACTTGTTGGGTACAGGAGCCATCCTCGAAACGGGCCCTCAATGCCTCCAGGAATAGGCCCCGGGTCTGCTAACTCCTTGGCGTGTTCTGAGTGGAGGTCAGCTACGCATTCTGCAGCTTCGCCCTCCAGCACAGCCGTCACTGCAACCACCATCGCCCATTGTGATGGATACAGTTGGGCGTAATAGTCTAGGTGGCTAATGGCTTGACTGATGAATAATGCCACCTGGTCCGGGTCACCATCGAAAGATCTTTGCAGAGGTGGGGGCCCCCATGCCAGTTGTGGAGGGATCCAACCAGGACCCCAAGCAGGCCCTGGGACTGAAGGTCTCTGGCCTATGACTGGAGGAGGGGGATCTGGTTGTTGAAATCCTGGATGAAGTCTCTGCCCCTGGGGCCTTGTGGGCCCAACTGTGGGAGCCACATGGGTTGCCCTTTCAGGGGGTCCCATAAGGTCAGCCAAGGATGCCCCTGGTGCCCACAGTCCCAACTGAGCTGGGCCGTAGGATCACCTGGCCGCATTGTCCAGTCTCAGCTTCGGGCTTGCCAGATGGAAACATGTCTCTGCATGTGCTCCCAGCTTCTGAGTCGGCCATGATTGCGCCTGCTCTTGTACTATTTCCCATGGTTGCCATGAAGGGAAGCTAGCCCCCCCGAACCTCTCATGCAACACATCCATGGTGGTGCTGCCAGGGGCAGTGGAATAACTCCACTCGCCATCTTCATTCCCCGTTAATCACCTCTCCCTCCATTCATGCAAGTGGCCCTTTGGGCGTGGTGGTGTTGGAGGCCTCGTCACAGAAGTCCCAGTAGCTGCCGAACTGTGCCACCATTCCCCTTGTCCTGAGCTAGCCCGTCTGGGCCTCCACTGGCTGCCCTCCAGCTTGGGCTTCTCTCACTTTCAGCTGCACCACAGGCTGCAAACACTCCCCCAGTAGCTCAGGCGTCGGTCCTGCGGTCTCCTCCTCCGTCACCTTCTCGGGTACCTCCAGCTCAGTGCCGTCCACCATTACAGACTCCAGCCGTCCCTTCCAGAAAGGAACAGTGATCAGCGAGCAGAGGGAACTGTTGAAAAGAAATGGAGCGCTGACTTTCTCCCAGCCTGTCAGGGCTGACCTGGCTGGAACTACAATAAAGCCAACACGACACGACCACAATGGTAGCTGAAGCTGTGTCTTTATTTCATCCGTTACAGGCAAGCCGTAAAACTCGGTGAAAATGCAATATGACATGTGAAGTCAGCGCTGGGAGCAGCTGCCTTCCAGCGCTGTTTTTATCCTCTACTCTCCATCCCCAATTATCCGGCTTTTGTTCTCCTAATTATCCAATTACCCAACCATCAATTACCCAATTATCCAATTATCCTACAGCGTTCCCCCTGGCAGCTAACATCTGGCATAGATGACTAAGGAGTATGTCAGGCTATTTCCCTGGTGGCCTTCCAGGCCAGTGTTCAGCCAAGAGGTGCATGGGCTCTTCGGTGTCTCCCACGATCCAGGACACGTGCTGGTAGGTTACACCTCTGCCAGGTATTGCTGCCTTCGCCTCCGCTACTCCCGCGTTGTCCCCCCAATTGTGGTGAGCCCGAGGACTAGGCTCGACAATAACATACAATACAAACTAGATTAACAAAACTGGATGGTAATGTGGGAGAATATATATAAAATTCTACAACATAAAATTATAAGAGAGATGACCACTATTACAACCCTGAAAACAGGAAAAAAAGCCATACCATCAATCCCAACATCGACTGCATCTCCATTGAATCAAAGATTAATTAAAGGAATGCTCACCACCAAAAAATCGAATGCCACTCCAAACATGCAGTTGATGCAATCTACGCTATTAACAATACAATAAATGATGGCAAAACTCCAGGAAGATATGACAAAAAACCATAGAGAAATTAAATCAGAGCTAAAGTTAGAAATGGGAGAGATGAAGACTGAGATACACAAATTGGATGATAGAACGGGCTCAATCCAAGAAGTGATTCAGAAAAACGAGGAAAGAATAAAAAATATTGAAAATAGAACAGAGGAAACTGAGAAAAAGCTAGAAATGGTAGATTGGCAAATGATTGGACTGAATAAGGAGTTAGAAGAGTCTTTGACACATTTAGAGATGGACCAGGCCTCCTTTTTCCTGAGGTTCCAGAATGTTATGGAGACAAAGGAAGAAGATCTAGGGATGCTGATGGCAGATCTAATTGCAGAAGCCCTTCTAAGGGAAAAGCAAGAGATCATAAATGAATTGGATGATGTGTATAGGGTCTATACAAGTTACGCTAGACGTCACAAACTCCCTAGGGAAGTTCACATAAGATTTGCCTGCAAGAAAGTGAGAGGCACTATATACAAGATTACAAGGGAGGAACTGATGACGTACAAAGGGAAAGAAATTATCACTTTGAAACAAATCCCTAGGAGGGTTCGCAAACAATGGAGGGATTACTGCTTCTTAGCGACCCAATTAAACAAAAGGAATATACAGTTCCGATGGATTACCCCAGAGGGAATATTAGTCTCCTGGAATGACAAAAAGATCAAAATTAATAGTATGGGGAAACCCCAAGAACTTTATGACCAGCTAGTTGGCTCAGAGGAAGAATATAGCAGCAGGGAGGAATTGGAATCAGCCAGCCAAGATGAACAACGACAGGAGACTCAAGAGAAAGACCAAGAGGATAGAAATAAACAGGAGAAGGAACACCGAGAAGAAGAGCGGGTAAGAACAAGGATTCAAAGAAGGCAGCAAGTGGCACAAAATTGAGAATGGAAGAGGAACTGAAACGAATATCGCTAAAAGTGAATTGCTTAAACTCACCGTCCAAAAGAAGACAGATATTCTCAAAATTAGTTAAACAAAAAGTAGATATTGTGTGCCTCCAGGAGGTACACAATGAAAAATATTTACAATATAATAAACTGGGGAAACTTTACTCAACATTAGCAGAAGAAAAAAAAGGAGGGGTGGCGGTATACATCAAAGAGGGGATAATAGCTAAACATATATACAGACACAAGAGGAAGAATGTTAATAATTTAAATATTAATGGGTCAAAAAAAGATTTTGCTAGTGGTTATATATGCACCCAATAAGAACCAAAGGGACTTTTATAAAAATGTGTATGATAAGATAATAGAAATAGGGAATGAAAATGTTTGTTTGATTGGTGACTGCAATGCAATAGTGGACATTAAAAAGAACTATGCAAATAACCAAAAAACAAAAATAAAAAGGAATACCTTACCAAAAGTATTTTTTTGAAATGGCAGAAGAATTAAACCTATTAGACATATGGAGAATTCAAAACCCAGAAGAAACAAAATTCACCTTTATTCTAATCCCCACAGATCCTGGTCAAGAATTAACATGGCCTGGATAAATGGAGACTTAGTTAAAGATGTTGAAACAGTAGAGATTATGACAAATACCTGGGCTGACCACAATCCACTCAAAATAATATGGAAAGGACCAAAAAAGGAATAAAGGTAGATGGACACTGAATCCACAAATTTTAAAAGAAAAAGAATATATTCAAAAGATTTTTAAAGAATTGGAATTATTTTTTAAAGACAACAAGAAACACCACACCTCATTACAAAATCTCTGGTATACCACGAAAGCATATTTAAGGGGGATTACAATAGCATATATTGCAAAAAGAAATAAAGATAAGTGGAGAGATCATAACATACTGTCCGAGGAAATTAAAAAGTTAGAAAATCAACTACAAACAGATCCTGGGGACGAACAAACTAAAAATAAAATGGCCCTAGTTAAACATAAATTGAATATTTTGGACCAAAAAGAATTGGCAAGAAATTTAAAATTTGCAAAACAAAATTACTTTGAAAATGCTAATAAACCAAGGAGGTGGCTGGCCTATCAATTAAAAAAGGAAAGATAAAAAAGAATAATACATCAGCTACAGGATGAAAATGGAACCATGGAAAGTAATATGGAGAAGAAAAAGAAAATTACACAAGAATTTTTTGAAAGGCTTTATAGACAGGAAGAAATAGTACAGGGGAAAATAAATGATCATTTGAAGGAAGAAACTGCATTTTCATTGATAGAAGAAGAAAGGGAAGTACTAAATAAGGAAATAACATTATCCGAACTTAAAGAAGCAATTCGGAAACAAAAAAGTAATAAGACCCTGGGACCAGATGGGTTGCCAAGGGAACTTTATAAACACTTAGGAGATTCAATAGAATTATTACTATTGGAAATATGTAATGAAGTCTTGAGGGACGCAAAGCTACCATAATCATGGAAAGAGGCATATATTACCCTGATCCCTAAAAAAGGCACTGACAACAAACAAATTAAGAATTATAGACCAATCTCACTGTTAAATTTGGATTATAAAATATTTATGAATATTATGGCGAAACGGATAAAAAAAATACTAAATGAGAAGATACATACAGACCAAAATGGATTTGTTCCCATGAGACAAATTAGAAATAATACTAGAATAGTAATTAATATACTGGAATACTATGAGGTGCACCCAGAGAGACAAGTGGCGTTTATCTTTCTGGACGCTCAAAAAGCGTTTGATAATGTGAATTGGGAATTTATGGTCCAACAAATTAAAGCCATGAAATTTGGAGATAAATTTGAAAAGATGATTGAGTCAATTTACTCTATGCAAAAGGCAAAGGTAATAATAACTGGGGAGACCACAAACCTATTAAAGATAATGAAATAATAAAGATATTATTGCAAGAGATAGAGAAATATGGGGAGGTCGCAGGTCTTAAAATTAACAAAGAAAAAACTAAAATGTTAGTCAAGAATTTAATGGAGAAACAAAAGAGAGAACTCGAGGAAAGAATGGGGCTTCAAACTGTAAAAAAAGTGAAATATCTAGGTGTTTGGCTAAGAGCAAGATGCTCAGCATTAAAAAAGGATAACTAGACGAAATTAACACAACAAATAGGGAAAGATTTGGAAAGATGGGGAAAGTTACAGCTGTCACAATTAGGAAAAATTGCAACAATTAAAATGAATATTTTGCTAAAATTGCTCTATTTATTCCAAACGATCCCCATAAAACTAGACAAGAATTTCTTTAAGGAATTAAATAACTATGAAATTTGTATGGGCAGGAAAAAAGGCGAGGATAAAATTAACTTCACTGCAGGATAGTAGAAGCAGAGGGGGCTTTGGACTCCCCGCATGGGAGACTTATTATAAAGCAGCAAGTTTGGTTTGGGTGAGGGAATGGATAAATGTAAAGAACAGGAGACTTTTAACATTGGAAGGACACGACCTTCAGATAGGGTGGCATGCTTTCATATGGAATGCCAGAAACAAGAAACATTTGTATTTTTATAGACATACATTGTGAGATTCGCTGATACAGACTTGGGAGGGAATCAGGAAGAAGCACTATCCACTACGGAGGCAATGATCCACCCTAATACATTAGACATTGGTAAGATGGTAAAATATAACAAAATTCTGGATAACGGGAAGATTAAAATCCAACCAAGAATTAAAGGAGCAGGGAATAATTATAAATTGGTGGCTGTATCTCCAGCTACAATCGAGATACAAAAAATCTTTAGAGGAATTTGGATTTGAACCGAATTTAACACAACTAGACAAATTATTAACAGGCCCAGAAGAGAAATTACTATCTAAAATATATAATTATTTATTAAACTTTGATTTGGAAGAGGAAATCATAAAGGGACCAATGATAGCATGGGCTAAAAATGTGGGACATAATATTGAGTTAGAACATTGGGAAAAAATCTGGAAGAAAAATTATACATTAACAAAATCCGCCGCATATAAAGAAAATCAGTATAAAATGTTATATCGGTGGAACGTAGCCCCAACAAGACTCGCAAAAATGTATCCCAATCTAAATCCTAATTGCTGGAAATGTAAAAAAACACAAGGTACCTTTTTTCATGTATGGTGGCTTTGCCCAGAAATCAAAAAATACTGGATTAAAATACAAAAATGGCTAAATGAAATTACGCATTGCCAAATAGAATTGAAGCCTAAACTGTTTCTTCTGGGGATTATTAAAGGAAAATATCCAAAAAAGATTAGATATCTGATCATTCATATCACTATAGCAGCGAGACTTCTACTCGCACAAGCTTGGAAAATGTCCACTATACCAACAGATTGTGTAATAATCCAGAAAATTTTTGAGTGTGCAGAAATGGACAAACTTACTATAGAATTAAATAATAAGGAAGACTTAGAATATTACTCAACTTGGGAAAACTGGTATCAATGGATAGAAAATAAAAATAGGAAATATATAGATCAAAATAAGACATAAATTGTGTTTACACATACTTGATCAAGTAGGAATATCTGGGAATATATGAATAGAGTTAAGATTTGTGTACTGTCAGAATGACGTTGAATTGTACAATTATTATGGACGTATTTTCATTACAGATGTATTTGTATTTGTATTTGAATATTTTAAACTTTAATAAAGGTTCTTTGAAAAAAAAATTAATTTTTTTTTAAAGTGCTGTGCCTGCCACGGTCCTCAGGCATGCTGGCCAGCCCAAGGCCACTGTGTCAATCTGCTTGCTGAAGTAAGCCACTGGTCTATGCCAGGAACCTAATTTTTGAGTTAGGACCCCAGCAGCAATTCCCTTTCGCTCATGAACAAACAACGTGAAGGGCTTGGATGGGTTTGACACAGTGGTGGGATTCAATATTTTAACAACCGGTTCTGTGGGCGTGGCTTATTTGGGGGCGTGGCTTGGTGGTCATGTGACATCACTTCTTTGCCCTAATGACAGTTTGCTGCAACGGTCGTAAGTGTGAAAAACGGTCATCAGTCACTTTTTTCAGTGCCATTGTAACTGTTGTAAATCAAGGATTACCTGTACAAAAATACAAAAAGCTTCTTTGCTTGCAAAAAGCTGCCCTAAATACCAATCATTAGATTAGAAATACCTGCAAACTGGAGTTACAAATCAGGCAGGGTGCCAGAGCACCTTGAGGAATTAAAATAGTTAAAATGCAATGATAACTATCAGCAGCCAATTCTTGCTCATAAAGTGAAACCCTTTAGCAGAGAGGTCATTTAAGCTCTCCAGAATGAAGCAAAGGAGCAAACAGAGTATCTGTTGCTTGTTAAACCAATTACCAGAACAAATAGACACAGGAACTAGTCAGATTTCTGAAGCTGCTTCTTTTCAGGAACAGAGATTAACATTTTTCCTTCCAAACAAAGCTGAACAGGGAAAATTATCTTATCACTAAACACAGGATTAAACATCACCAAGCACAGAATTAAACTTCACCAAAAAAACAGTTTTAGACCAAAAGTCAGAAAGGGTATGTAAACTCACATTTGAATGTCAATCTTTCTAGCTAGCCAATAAGCCTTGCTGAATGTCACTCATCTTGGTTCCTTGTCATTAAAAGCTTCTGCTTCGTTATTCAATTATTTCTTCAAAGTGCTGATCATTGCACCCTGGCTGGAAGAACTCCAACAGGGGAGTATTTCCTCCCAACAGCAGTGTAAAAAGCTTAAAACAACCCTTCCCCTTTAAGAAAGTCAAGCAAAACAAAAAACAAAAAAACCCCTCCAAGAAGCTCCAGAACCGGAAGCGACAGTAAATCTAGGCGTACTGCCAAGAATGTAATAAGGATTAACGGAGAGGCAGTTTCTGTAAGCAGGGCAATAAAGATTAAGCTAGGAAAAAAAATTCCTTACAGGTTTAACCCTCGATGCCTCAAAGAGGTTTGGCCATGAGGCCAAAATTAGGGACCCAAATCCTACAAAAGTCAGCCATCCCCAGGAATCCTCTCAACTGCCATCTGTTTTCAGGTGCTTTCAACCTACAGATTGCTTCCCTTCAGAATATACAGGGAATATTCTTTCACCCACTCAGGTTTATATAAATCAGCTGCCAAACACTGTCCAAAAATGGTTGGGCTGTTTTTGAATTCCTGTGGCAGTTGGGTCCAGGTATACTGGGAGGTGACTCCAGTTTCAGTGTCCCTCCATTCAAAAGCCTCAGGAGCCTGAGTGGCGTAGCAGGCTAATGCCTCCTATTAAGGCAGCATTTAACATCCAGCTGCCTGCAATTACTGCGAGTTCTAATCTCACCAGGCTCAAGGTTGACTCAGCCTTCCATCCTTTCTAAGGTGGGTAAAATGAGGACCCGGTTTATGGGGGCAATAAGCTGACTTTGTATAAAAATACAAAAGTATGAAGGCTATTGCTTAGCGCATTGTAAGCCGCCCTGAGTCTCCGGAGAAGGGCGGCATATAAATATAAATTTTTTAAAAAAAGCAAAAATGGGCTGTGACTCCTCAGCTAGAGGGATGCAAAAGAAGGCATCTTTCAAGTCAAGTACTGTGAACCAAGCATCCTGTGGGTTGATTTGACCCAACAAGGTGTAAGGAATTGGGACACTTGCATGTAAGCTCATAGTATTCTGATTTAACCAGCCTTAAATCCAAAACCATCCTAAAGGAGCCTTCTTGACTGGTAGGACAGGAGTATTCCAAGGTGAAGAAATGGGTCTAATTAATCCCCACCAGGGGTGAAATCTAAAAATTTTCACTACCGGTTCTGTGGGTGTGGCTTAATTAGTGGGCGGGGCTTGGTGGTCAGGTGACTGGGTGGGTGTGGCTTGTTGGTCAGGTGGGTGTGGCCAAGTCAACGTCACTTTTTTCCCCTTTTTTAACCTACAAAACACAACACAACACAACTGGCTCACCCACAATGTAAAAGCAGCTGTGCTAGACCCAAAATGGCCCCTGCAACAAGCAGGAACCTCACACAGGCACAAGAAGCCCAAAAAACCAACTTTCACACTTTACATACACACAACACAACACAACACAACAGGCTCACCCACAATGTAAAAGTAGCTGTGCTAGACCCAAAATGGCCCCTGCAACAAGCAGGAACCTCACACAGCCACAAAAAGCCCCAAAACCCAACTTTCACACTTTACACACACAAAATTCCACATATAGCTTTGTGAGATTTTGTGTGTTTGTGTAGTTAGAGTGAAACACTACAGAAACACAC